>JACWBX010002817.1:78418-141291 GCA_014622435.1 Polypedilum pembai
AATCTTGTTAAAATAACATTAAATTGTCTCAGAAATGTTATTTGAATGCTTTATAAGGAATTATTCAATGATAAAAGTGATTTAGATGAAATTTTAAGAAAATTTTGGTGAACCCAGTGAGAAATTTAGTCCGGAATATTTTAATATTTTCTCTGATTTGGACTATCTGACCAAATTTTCATATAAAAAATCCTCCGAAATTTTCTAATTATTCCTAATGTTTGAACTCCCTCCTTCACGAAGTACGGCCGCCGGACTAGACTGGCTCTGTTTGAAAAAATATTTTTCATTGGGAACATTCAAATGTAAGATTAAATACATTTAAGGTGAAAAAAGCATGTTCGTTTTAAGTAGAAACGTTGACAGTTTGTAGATTTACATCTATGAATAATTAAAACAATCAAATTTATATAACAGATTATCATTTTAAAGAATTTATGATAAAAATTATTTCATTTAATTTAAAATTGACATAAACTTGATTGCAATAAAAGATCTCAAAGGAAAGATATAAATTGCCACTTGAGAAATCTATTGTTAAGTCATAAAAAGGGAATTAAAAAAGTTATTTGATTTACGATAAGTGACAACAACATTGCTATTAACAATCATTTGAAAGCAAACAATAGTTGCCAAAGAGTTATTTATCCGACCATGATAAATATGATAAGATAGCGGATTATTTACAGTTTTGATAGCAATAAGAAGAAAACTGTTTTCAATAACGAAATCCAGACACACTCTATTGACATTACAAATAGCTCTTAATCGAGTAATTATATAAATTCACACTCACTCGATAATCTGATTGAGTAAGGCATTACGATTTCAATTATATTCTAAATCTTATCAAATTGATAATAATTGAGATACTAACGTCACATACTACTTGTACAATAAAAAAATTTTGATTGATGGTTTTATAATTTCAACAAATTTTCTCTTACATAGATATCGTACCTACAAGCAGCAATAATGGTGATGTTGAGAATCACCAGAAAAAGCTTCGTTATCCTTATTCTGTCTTCTTCATTATCAGTAATGAATTCTGTGAACGATTTAACTACTATGGTATGCGTACTATCCTGTCTCTCTATCTAGCGAGAAAACTTTTGTTTAATGATGACATTGCTACCATTATTTATCATTCATTCACAACACTTGTCTACTTTTTCTGCGTTTTTGGTGCAATTTTGGCTGATTCATGGTGGGGAAAATTCAATACGATTGTTTGGTTATCAATTGTCTATGTGACTGGAAGTGTGGTCATTACGCTTGGGGCAATTGAACCTTGGAATATGCCTGCCATGACATTAACTTTCGTTGGTTTAGCTCTCATTGCGCTTGGCAGTGGTGGCATTAAACCTTGTGTTGCAGCATTTGGAGGAGAACAATTTAAAATGCCTGAACAAGCGAAACAATTAGGAATCTTCTTTTCAATGTTTTACTTCTCAATCAATCTTGGCTCTTTCATCTCAACACTTGTCACACCAATCTTGAGAGAAAATGTCAAATGTTTTGGTAAGTTTTAAAGTTAAAATTAGATTTCCTTTTAATTTAATAAAATTAATATTTACCAGATATGGCTGATTGCTATCCCTTTGGATTCGGTTTACCTGCTATATTGATGGCTCTTTCAATTCTTATTTTCCTTGCTGGCAAATTTATGTATAAAATTTTACCAAATCAAGGCAACATGTTGGTTAAAGTTTGCAGATGCATTGGAGTAAGTAAAAAATTTAGTTTTTTTTAAGAGTCAATATTTAAAAATTTTAATTTCTAGAATGCAATTAGCACAAAGAAACATGAGAAGCATACTAATCCACGCGAGCATTGGCTTGATTATGCTGAAACGAAATTTGGACGCAAACTTGTACTTGAAACTAAAATTCTTCTCAATGTTCTCGTTCTTTACATTCCGCTTCCACTATTCTGGGCACTTTTTGATCAACAAGGCTCAAGATGGACATTCCAAGCAACACGCATGAATGGTGATCTCGGATGGTTCACAATCAAACCTGATCAAATGCAAGTCGTAAATCCATTGCTCATTCTTGTATTTATTCCACTCTATGAAATCGCCTTCTATCCACTTCTTAATCTTCTCGGTATTCGTCGTCCATTGCAAAAAATCACATTGGGTGGAATCTTTGCTGGTGTCGCATTCTTGTGCTCAATGGGAGTTGAAATTTATCTTGAGCCAACTTATCCTGTTTTACCAGTCTTGAGTGAATCACAATTCAGAATGTTCAATGCACGTCCATGTACTTATCAAGTGTCAACAAATCTCGGTGGCCCATTAGAAAAATTTGAACTTCAACCGAATACATATTTTAGTGAACTTCACGTGAAAGTGCCAAATGAAGAGAGAAACTTTGATTATACACTTACTACTACTGAAGGATGTTCAGTTTCAACAGAAACAGGAATACTTAAGAGTGGTGAAGCAAATAGCTTCTTTTTGAAAGGAACAAATGCTGTTACGGCGTACACAGATGACCCTGATAAATCACGTAAAGGATTTTCCACAGTTCGTATTTTAGCTAACATCCTCGAAACAAGTTATGTTTTGCTTAAACATCCAAAAGAAGGAATTGTTTATAACAAGACAGCATCTTCATATGAACTTGAAGAAATACCTGTAGGAGATTATGAAATTATGATTGATGAGAAAGTTGTTGGACAATATAAGATTGTAATTGGAGGAGTTTATGCAATTCTTATTCATCAAAAATCAAATGATTATGTGAGTTAAACTTACTTACAAATAATTATTGGCTAAGAAATAATTTTTTACAGGTTGTTAATGTTCGTATTGTCACTGAACCAAATTCAGTTAGTATGCTTTGGCTTTTGCCACAATATATCATCATGACACTAGGTGAAGTCATGTATTCTGTAACTGGTCTTCAATTTTCATACACACAAGCACCAGAAAGTATGAAATCAGTATTGCAAGGATGCTGGCTGTTGACTGTAGCTGTAGGTAATTTAATCGTCACCATTATTGTTGGTGCAAAATTCTTCAATTCACAAACATACGAGTTTCTACTATTTGCATTACTGATGTTTTTCGATATGGGAGCATTCACGTGGCTTGGCATTCGTTATAAGCCAATTCCTCTTGATCAGCTAAAAAATGTTGAACACGAAGACAATGAGACCAAAAAAGCAGATCCTTTAGAATTCAAAGCTCACGATAACTAAAATTTTAATGATTTTTACTTTTTAGCGCATTTTTGTTATGTAAAAAAGTATTTTTTACTTCAGTTTTGTACTATCGAGTTGTTGAGACGAAAGCTTGTGTTGACTTCAATACTCGAGAAGTTACGGATTTAAATTTTCATAAAGAAAAATGTAAACAAAATTTTTTTCAGTAACGCGTTTTTGTAACATTTTTCAATTTGAATTTAAATCGACCGTTATTTTCAAATCATATTCTTTTTAGGATATGAAATTTGAAAATTAATTTGATTTAATTAAATATGAAACAATTGCAATAATCAGAAAAGGTTTCCTTCAATAAATTATAAAATTGGAATTGATTCATAACACTCAAAGCACTTCTTCATAAATTTAATTTACCTTAATCAATAAATTTTAAAATGAAGCTTCTGTTTTTAGAAATGAATTTGTTTGTTGATTAAAACTGATCTGTGGCAACAAAAATGCGCTAAAGTATTTTGATCAATAGTCTTATACTATTAATATCTTTTATTGTTAAATAACTTTCCTTTTATACTTCAATAAAAATATTTTTAGAAAAAATGCAAATTTTTATTGCTTAGGACAAGTATTAGCTGGTATACACGAACCACCTTCTACTTCTCTTTTATATCCATCTTTACAGTAACAACCGTTGAGACATTGAATGCAAAAAATATCAGGCTGGTTACAAACTGAGTCAGCACACTTGCAGTAATAGTCTTCATTAGTACCACATGATTTTGCTGGACAATTGTTAGCTGGTATACATGAACCACCTTCAACATCGCGTACATACCCATCTTTACAATAACAACTATTAAGACATTGAATGCAAACTTTATCATGTTGATTACAAACTGAATCAGCACATTTGCAATAATAGTCTTCATTTGCACCACATGTTTTCGCTGGACAACTGTTAGCTGGAATGCATGAGCCACCTTCCACATCACGTACATAGCCTTCCTTACAGTAACAACCATCAAGGCATCGTTTGCAAAAAATGTCAGGTTGATTACAAACTGAATCAGCACATTTGCAGTAATAACTTTCATTAGTACCACATGATTTTGCTGGACAACTATTAGCCGGTATACATGAACCACCTTCAACATCTCTTACATATCCATCTTTACAGTAACAACCATTGAGACATTGAATGCAAACCTTATCAGGCTGGTTACAAACTGAGTCAGCACATTTACAGTAATAATTTTCATTTGCACCGCACTTGGGTTCACTTGGTTTTTCTATTTGAAATTTCATTGAAATAAATTCAAAATATAATGAAATAATTTTTTACCATGTTTGTTTCGGCAACAACAACCATTAGAATTTCTATCTAAAACTTGTTTCGCACCACAGATTGGTTTATAATTTGGACATGTTTCACGATTTGGACATGATGAAATTACTTCAGTTCCACATCTTTTCTCTATTAAGAAAATTAAAATAAAATTTCGAAATTCAAAACTTTTTTTCTAATTTTACCAGGCTCAGCATTAGCGAGAGACACAATTAATAAAAGAACAACAAATTTCAACATCTTGTCTTATCGAAAGATAAAATTATACTGAAACAAAAAACGAGGAAAATATTAATAAATTATATGACAGAATGACTAAAAATATATCAAATAGCTGTTGTTTTTCAATAAAAAAAAGTTCAGATGACATGTGGCAAATTTTATTTATCACGACATCAACTTATTTGTTTAACTCTGAATGTATTAAAAATTAATGACTTATATGGAATGCCTTTTGCATTCGTAATCTTATCAATTTACGAAATTTGTCTTTGAAATGTAATTAGGCTAAAACTTTTACGAAGAAAAGTTCATAAAATTCATTTTTATTGCTCCTATGAGGTGCATTGGTATGTCATGTTCTTCAATTTCATTTAGTCAATTTTATTCAGACATTCATGTAATGCTTTCATAAGGAAAATTCCTTGTTACTTTAAAAAATGTTCATGTATTGTTATGAATTTTCCTCTCTTTCGTCATCTAGTTAAAAGGTATGTTGAGATGTAATTAAAAAATTGAGGTAAATAATTGAATAAAGATATGACCTAATTTGATAACAACTCGTGTTGTTTTGCAAAACAAAATTTTAAACTTTTCATGTAAGTATATTATTTTAATAGAGTAATAATTATATACTCCTTTATCTCAATCAACAATCAATTTCAAGCTTAAAAACTTTAGGCAGCATGTTTGTAACCAGAGAAGAATGAGTAATATAAAAAATGCGCATGTCAAGAATGAGAGAACGAACAAGTGAGCGATTGGAAAAGAATGAATGTAAACTCACAGTTCGAGCTCAGTTACACATTTGAATTGCAAGAAAAAACAATAAACTTTCCACATCAGCACATTTTTATCTCTCTTTTCTCTCTCTCTCAACTGATGAACGCGTGACAACTGAGTTTTTCATAGTTCATACTTTTTTATTCACTCGCGGACAGTAGTTATAAGTAGTCAATTTAATGATTAACAACTGAAATATATAGAGAGAAAGGAAAAGTTATAAGCTATTATTGAGTCATTGTGTTTTATTTCGTTAATTATTAATGTCGAATCAATAATGTGTGTATGATAAGCGACATGACACTCGTGCGGTTTTAAATACTTTGAGTAACATATCAAGCAATGCCAGTATCTGGATTTTGGGATTATATTCACATTGGACGATCACGAACTAATCATGATGGCGATGATGACGAGGATCCGACACCACATAACTTGCAGGAAGGACTTTTTCAAATCGCTTCACAAACATGCAATATTCTTGTACAAGTCAACAACACAAATAACATAAATTTGGGTTCAAGCTTTAATTTTAAGGATTTCGAATCGAAACAATTTTCATCGAAATTTGGTGAATCATCGAGTTCAAGAGATGTGGCGAGCAGAAAAGGGTTTTATGACATGGAATCAAGCGTTGTTTTACTACAACCAAAACAGTCAACGCCAACGAAAGTTCGCTTTTCTCGTCTGTCTGAGTACAAACGTCGATTATCTGTAAGTTACAATCTATTATCATAAATCATAATTTACCTCTATATTTTCCATTATAAAAATGATTAATAGAATTATTATAGATATATGCAAACATTATACTTCTTAAATATTCTTACTGTCAGGTCAGTTAATTTTTTATGCTCTTGCAAATCCTTTCAAAAGAAAAAAGCTTATCATTTGTCCATTCATTCATGAATAAATCAATAATCCTTTAGAGACCTAATAACATAAATGACAGCACAAACTCGTCCGTAATTTGTTTGAGAATTTTTTTTTCTATGACTCATGATGAAATATTAGTTATTATCAAACTAAAACTGTATCATAATTATAAGCCACAATCCTTTATTGTTTTTCGCTTTTTCACTACTCATTTCTTATCTGATTTGATATGAATGTAGACAGTTTTATGCCTCAAAACTGAAAAAATAAAGTCATTGCACGCAATTTCCTGATTTTTTATGGCTACAACAGACATCTCTCATGTGTGAATATATTTTTTACATGCTTGGATTGCATGTTACATGTTGCTTTTTCTTTATCGTTCATTTTTGGGCAAAATTCTTTCTTCTTTGTATTATTAAAGTTTTGAAGAACTAAATTGTAAGTAATGGCTTAAAGCCTTTATAAATATTTCCTTATTCGAGGTCAATGTCTATTAACTAATTTATATTCGAGCTTTCAGATTATAATATTACTGACCCAAATTAAAGTTTATGACTACTATAAACATTAATTGTTAGAAGCTTTAAAAATTCATTCGTTATGCAAGTGACAATGAAATAGAGAAAAAAATTTGCATGATTGACATTCACTTTACATCAAAAAATATCATTTTTCTACGTTCTTCAAAATCACATAATATAGCATTTTGACACACCTCAATTTCTTTATCTATAAAACTTCATTCAGTAAAAAGAATTTCCTCAAAATATTGATCCAATAAAACTAATGAAGAACTGTGATTTGCGTTTTTTGCTTTCCTTGTTACTCCTAAACCGTCATCCGTTACTAAAAACCTTACACCATTAATGTCTATAATCATTTTTATTGACATAAATCCATGATAAAGAAGAAGGAAAATCTGATTGTCCTTTCATTTATGCGAGTCTAAAGAAATAAAAGTTTAACATAATGAAACACAGTATGAAAAATTAGCGACGGAAAATCTATTTTAGTATTATCAATTTGTTTGCATCTAGATGGACTGTCAAAGAATTTTTAAACCAGGTCTAATTTCCATTTCACAATTCGCGGTATGACATCGATTTTTCACGCCATCAACTTCAGAGGAAAAATGAGAAATGTTTTTTTTTTTACTATTCCATTGGACTCAATCGAGAAATGAAAATGAATATAATAGTCGGATCATACAATGAGGGGAAAAATAGGGTATTGTAGTAGTAGCATATATTATTATTCACATTCTATAAATTATTCACTAATGAAATCAAGTCGCAAGGAAAAAGAATAATGTTCTTCAAATTACTATTGATTGAATTTTGGGATTTGCACTCAATAACTTGATGACTAAATTTTATTAAATCAAGTTTTTTGCAATCTAAAAATGTAAATAAATATCTGCAATTAACTTTATTTACAAATATTTTAATTCTTAAATCGCCGTCAGGAAGCGATTAAATTTGAATTCTGACTTGTTCAAAGCAGACAATGTCTTTAGGATCATAAAATTTTCAAGTTCATTCTGTCTGCGAGCAAGCAAACTAAATACTAAGAAGAGATTTTAAATTCAATACAGAACAGAATTGTTTTTATTTGTATGTTCATGACACTTTTGTTTACCTTAATTGTTTATTCACATTAGAATGAAGCAGATAAACATGGTGTACAAAATTTTCATTCATTTTTTTCGACATTCACCGAGTTTATTTTATACAAATATATTCATGCATGATAAAATAGAACAAAACCAACATAAAAAGTTTTGAAACTGCATGAACTGTGTAAATGTCATTTATTGCATTTTTATTAAGGATAAGGGTAAAGTTTTGTCTGTTTTCATGTATTCATGGACTTTAAATTTTCAACCCATTGAATCACATTACGACTTTTACACTGTATAATTTCTCAAAGCAATAACAAAATTGTCTTTACATCCAGCATTTTATGTTGTAGGAAAAAATTCAAGAAGATTAAAAATTCAATAACGTGCTGTTAAGAGAAAATTGAATCGAATGCTTCCTATTCTCAACCATACAACATTTTCGTGTTGTATAAAATAAGAAAGAAAAATTTCATGCTTAAATTTTAAATTGTTTTTTCATGAAAATGCTTCATGTTGTGATGGAAAAATCGTATTATATTATTAACCAGCATTTTCTACGTCAAATGATGTGCTTTCTTCCTTGCTTGAAAGCAATTGAATGTTCTTGTCTTGTTACATTAAAAACATTTATATTTTTAGCTTACCGTGCCACCGGTATATTGTGCACTACTTCACATTCTGAATGCTTCGAGCTCTAGTTTTCTTTTTCTCTTATTTACATAAGGAATATCGACATTATGAACATGTAACAGTAAAAAATACAATTAAAAATTTATTCTTTGAAATTTAAGCTTTGCAATTAAATTTTCATTTCACAACCAAAAAGCTTTAAGTTCAAGAAACAAGGTCTTAGGATAAAAAATTGTTTCATTTATATTCCTTCAATCTCATAAATCGTTTTACAGAAGCAGCTGTAGTACAATCACATTTTTTCTTCTTTTAAAATGATATACATACCGCTCTGAATGATGAATTTTTAATATGTGAAAGAGCACGTAGCAAAAAATGATATTTTCAAATGAATGAAGATAATTATCTACTGGCAAATAAATTAAGCAAATTAAAATTTAATTTTTCTTCACATAATCATATTAGAAATTGAATGATTATGACCATAATTAATCTTTCATCTCTTCACTAATCACAAGCTTTGCTTATAATGCGCCAAAAGAGAATTTAGAATAGAGCGCTCGCTACATTTGACGATATTAATTTTTCATGAAAGGCGCCCATCATTAAAAATCTGTTTGCTCTCTTCGTTCAGTATTTATAAATTTCCTTAAAACTTGCAAGATACAAGTAGAATAAGTAAGAAAGCAGGAGAAGATGAAATACGCTCATAAATCTTACTTTCATAACGAAAGAAAGGAAAATCTCTTCAGTCTGTGATAAGGCTTCATTGTGTTCAGACGGAAAAAAAAATTTATGCAGTGTGCTGCTGTTAAAAGAACATCATCGGTTTATTATTTTAGTGATTTAAGGTAATTTATTTAATTATAAAGTGTTTTTAAACAGTTCTTAGTTGATTATTATAATTAGAAAAAGGTGAAAATTAACAAAGTTTTTGTCAAGAATAGATTAACAAAAATTGAAATGATTTAAATAACAATAAAGTGTGAATAATCTTCAAGCGGTACTAATAAACAAAAGAATTTTGTGTAACAATTAGATTTAAATAGCTTTATCATGCAATAGACTGAGTTCTTAGTTTACCAACTGAATAAAACGCGAAAACATTATTCAAGTGTGACATAAGTTATATAATAAAACCATTAAAGTCTGCACGCAATCCTTACTCTTAATAAGAATTATTTATTTAATCTATCATTACTCTTTTGATTTCCAAGTTCAAAAACAATAAAATTTGTTCTACATTGTTTACAATGTCATTCAATTAAACACAATTGAGCTACCTATAATTGCAATCATGTGAACTATCCATCACTCATGCCATGCAACTGAATTGACATGAAATGAACAAATGAACTCGCAATGCTCTTTTCTATTCTATCGATTAAATGGGTTAAATAACTCTTCATGAATCGAAAGCTTTCAAAATGTACATGCGAAGCAACATGTGAAAAACTTTTTTAAACAAATTATACTATGTTTGTGTGTGACTTTCTTTAAAGTGAATCGAAAAGAAAATTCCCTTTGCATAATACTTCTTCTTCTTCTTTTGAATATCGATTTAGTTTGCACTTCACGTTGCAGCTCATGCAAAATATATTAAATAACAAATAAGGTTTTGCATTCCAATACTTATGTGCAAAGCAAGTACAATTTATTGTGTGATAATTGTGAGGAATGTGCAAAGTGTAAAATATTTGTTAGTATGTTTTGTGGTTAACATTTATTACATTTAAGCAGTGATATTATTATATCAAGTAATAATCAAAAAGGAAACTGCAATCTAAAAATTCTTACGAAACCATTAAATATTCATTATTGCAAAAAAGTTAGCGTCGTCATTAAAAATTCATTTGAAGAAATTTTTATTTAAAAAAGAACCTTAGAGAGTAAGAAGAGAAAGATGCGTGAAGGGTTTCAAGGTACTCAATAAGGTATCATAATACTCTTTAGTCTTTATTGTATTCATATTCATAGCTATTTATGACTTTCTGAAAATTCCATTTCCAAAAATTTTTGAAGCATTCCTTCGTCAGACTTACGTTAACTTTATATGAAAAGCTGATTAAATATTAATCAAAAGCATCTTCAACATTGTGTATATCTAAGAAATCCCCTCAAAAACATAATACAAACGACTCAACCCGTATTAAAACCATTATTGTTGAAATACATACATACATTCATGAAAGGAATGTCTGACATAAGAATGAAAGAGACAATGAAATTAAATAAAAATGGGATATACTTGTGTCGTTTTAAATTTCTATATAATTAAATTATTTTTCATTGGTTTTATTTTAATAAAATTAAATCCTTTTGCAAACCTCTCACCGCTATTATTAGAGGAACAAAAAGTGAATGACATCAACATGGGACTCATTTCAAATCTGTAAACAAAAGCTTGTCAATATGAAACAAAGCATTCTGCTTTACCAACAACCTTTTTCTACCTACATACATATATATATTATGGAAACACAACATGCATGTAAATGTAAAATTTTGCGTGCCTTGAACATTTTATTTTTTCAGTTATCTGCGGGCAGTACAAGAGAATAAAAGTCCTTTTTCTCGATTGTGATCATTGACAATTGTTCATCTCTTTATTCTTTGTTGCATTTTACTCACACATTTAAAAATAAATAAATGTGTGTGCATAAAGTATTCAGTAAATGAGAGAGAGAAGTGGCAAATGAAGAAGAAGAAATTTGTGTTAAAACTCTTTGAAAGTATTTCTCAGTTTTAAATATATTCTCAGTTGTTGTTGTTATTTGAACAAATAAACAACAGAACACATACGTAAAATTAAACAGCTGAAAAATATTTTTAAAAAAAGAATTTGATAAAAGTGTCGAATAAAAATGAAAATCTTTGTGGCTAGTCCTGAAATTGAAAAGGATTTGAAAAAGCTAGTAAGTTTACTTTTATAAATATGCAAAGTGAGAAATAATATTGCATTCTAAAAAGTTTAAGTTTTATTGTTTGGCTTTTTAAAGAAACAAAATTGCTTTTTATTTGTATAGATCAATATGTCGTTAAAGGAAGACCTGACAGACAGATTTTTAAAACTTAAAAATTTCTTAAAATAGTCAATCATTGACATTATTTTGAAAACAAACAAAAAATCTACACACGTTGACCGTAATATACTTGTAATCTATATTGATTCGCTCATTTATTGTTGTTTCTTTACCTACATATATTTATATGCAGGTAGCCTTCTTTCTATGTTTAGAACAGAGTTGTTAAGCTACTGGTTCGTAGCTAGTAGCCGAAATCTACTGTAGAAACTGGCTACTTTTTGAAAAGTAACTTTTGGCTACTGTAGCCAAAATCTACTGTAAAAAGTAGCCATAAACTACAAAGTAGATTCTACTTTTACAACTCTGGTTTAGAATAACAATACTTTAAGTAGATTGCGCCAAAAAATGCATTTTTTTCTATATTCTCTATTATGCCTTCCATGTGAAAGTATATGCAGTGAACACTTTTAGTTACACACTGTGACTCAAGCATGTTGGATAAAATAAAAAAATTTCCCGGTCTTGTCTCATTGCAGACAGTACTCGAGTCAAATAATCGCGATCTCAATCAAGTTCCTGTTGGTGATGATGATTTTGAGCTGTGGGATTATTCACAAATGTTGAGGAATCAGCAACGTTACAAGTGGAACAATAATGGAATGGTGTGCAAGCCTTCCTGTATTCCCATCTTTTTCATCCTCATTCTCATCGTACTCGTTGTGCTTCTTCCACTTCTCGATTCGCATAACGATAGCAGGCTGCTGAGTCGTAATGGAACAATAATTGGTTGGAATTGTGCGGATGAATGCAGGCAAGTGTTGTTTTAAATTCCTTCATTCATTTTTCCTCATGTTGTTACGCAATTAACATGCACATTGAGAATGAAAATCGCGTGACAGTCGCCCGTAGGCTACTGCTAACAGCAGATGGTCATTCATAATCCATTCTTTATCGCTTGTGCTTGTAGCATGTACAAAAATTCTGCTATCACGAGGGACAATAACGTGACATTGAATTTTTCTCTCTAAAAACTTTCAATTTTTATTTTTAGCATTCAACTGGTCGAATCAATTCCTGAAGGTTTAGTTTACGATCCTGACAGTCCATCATTCATGTCAACATATGACGCATGGAGTCAACTTATAAATGACACTCAAAAACAATTATTCATTGGCTCATTTTATTGGACATTAAAGTCTGACGAAGTTTACAATCATTCCTCATCAGTTTATGGTGATAAAATTTTTCATTCACTTTTAAATGCAGGCACAGAGCGAAAAATTGAAATTCGAATTGCGCAAAATATGCCAACACAAGCATCACCCAACATTGATACAGAAATTTTTCAAAAACGTAAAGCGGCAAAAGTGCGAAGTGTAAATTTTCCACGTCTTCTTGGTGGTGGTGTATTGCATACAAAATTATGGATTAGTGATAATAAACACTTTTATATTGGAAGTGCAAACATGGATTGGAGATCACTGTCACAAGTCAAAGAACTCGGAGTACTTGTAAACAATTGCACATGCCTGACAAAAGACTTGACAAAAATATTCAATATTTATTGGGAACTTGGTCGAAATGATTCATCAATTCCAAACAAATGGCCAGATAAGTTCAATACAGGAATTAATATGGATAAGCCAATGCTCATTAATTACAACAATAACTACCTATTCAGTACCTTCTTCTCAAATTCACCACCTCCACTCAATACCAAAGGTAGAACAAATGATCTAGATGCAATCATTCACACGATTCTTAGTGCTGAAAAATTTGTAAAAATTTCTGTCATGGATTATTTTCCACTTCAACTATATTCGCCCAAAATAACGTAAGAATTTTAATTTCCATTATTTTAAAAACAATTTTCAAATTTCCTCATTTTATATAGATATTGGGGCGAAATTGATAATGCATTACGAACAGCAGCAATTAATAATCGTATATCAGTAAAATTATTGATCTCATTTTGGAATCATTCACGACCTTCAGAAGATTATTTCTTAAAATCATTATCAGATTTGAGTGGTTCATATAAAGGAGTTGATATTCAAGTGGTAAGAATAAATTATTATTTCTCTATCTGAAACAATATTTAAATTCAAAATTTTATTTTAGAAACGTTTCATAGTGCCAGCAACAGAAGAACAAAAGAAAATTCCATTTGGTAGAGTAAATCATAATAAATACATGGTGACAGATCAAGTCGCTTATATCGGAACAAGCAATTGGTCAGGTGATTATTTCACAAATACAGCTGGAATTGGCTTTGTCGCACAAGACACTGTACATGATCGAAGTGATAATGTGACTACATTAAGAAGTCAGTTAGATTCAATTTTCGAGAGAGATTGGAATAGTAAATATGCTGTAAATCATGATAAACTTGAAAGCTAAATGAATAAGCAATATTTGCAAACAATATACAATTTCAATATTTAAAAAATTCGCTTATAAAGATGTAATATAAATGTTAAGTTGGCACAAACAAAATCCCATGCAATGAGTGTTTTTTCATCAATAAATTAAAATCAATTTTTGGAACTTACTTTGAAAGTAAAAATTGTAAAAATTTCTTCAAATTTTAATTAAAATTGCTTAGATAGTAAAATTTATTCAAAATTACACCATTATCAATAATAAAAATTATTTTTCTCTCAAAAAAACTGAAATTTTCATTTGATCAATTTATTTTAGGGTTCGGAAAATCAGTATGCGCAGGTATGCAGGTATGCAAATATGCGCATACTTTCTAAACCCTAATTTTATTTTTTAAATTTCATGATCAACAGCATATTCGAAGAGTGACTTTTCATTGTTTTTATTCTTCTGACAAAAAATTTTCATTTAATAAATTCATATTGAAATCACTGCCTATTGTCGTTTTAAAATGAAAATTTTAACATTAGCAGTGCTATCATTGATTTCTACGCAATCGTCAGCGACATTGAATCCAAATAATAAGAAATCAAAGCAAAAAAGTCCACAAGATATAAAAGTAAATACCGGCCCAGTTAGCCGGTCTGTTTTTGATCGTGGACTAGTTGACGCTGACCCTGTAGCTTCAAAAATTGTAGCTGAAGCAAATACGTATTATAAAGAAACAAATATTAGAAATTTCAATGGAACTGTTTTAGGATACGTCACACCGGTAATTTTCAATTTTTATTGATTTTTCAACTTTATGAATAATTTATAATTTTTTCAATTTTTAGTGGAATTCTCATGGATATGATGTAGCTAAAACATTTAGTAAATTTAGCATAATTTCACCTGTGTGGCTGCAAATTTTAAGAAAACAAGACTTGCAATATGAAATGGCTGGCACACATGATTGTGATGAAGGTTGGATGAGAGATGTGAGAAATGCGGGAAATAAAAAAATTATTCCACGAGTCCTTTTCGATCATTTTACGGATCGTGATTTCTCAAAACTTCTCACATATCAAGAGGAAATAAATGTCGTGAACAAATTAATTGTTGAAACATGTAAAAAGTACAACTTTGATGGCATAGTTCTTGAAGTTTGGAGTCAGTTAGCAAAGAGAGTTGATGATCAACATTTGATAAATTTAGTTCGAAGTATAGCAAAAGCATTGCGACAGGCATATTTAAAATTTATTTTAGTCATTCCACCATCACATCGAGGACCAGATCTCTTCAATTCTCAACACTTTGATTTGCTATGGGAAGATGTAGATTTCTTTTCATTAATGACTTACGATTTTTCATCATATGAACGTCCAGGTGCAAATTCACCTCTCTATTGGATGAAAAATGTTGTTCTACACTTGTGCCCAACAAATGTCAAAGAGAAGAGAGAAAAAATTCTTTTAGGTCTCAATTTTTATGGTTATGACTTTACGCCGAATGGTGGTGAAGCAGTTCTAGGAAATACATATCTTAATCTTTTGAAATATTATAAAGGAAAACTGAAATATGATGAGAAAGATCAAGAACATTATTTTGAAGTAAGAACTAATTCAGGAAAACATTTAGTATTCTATCCAACTCTCTATTCACTTCAATTACGTATTGATTTGGCAAGAGAGTTATCAACTGGCATATCAATTTGGGAAATTGGACAAGGACTTGATTATTTCTACGATTTGCTTTAAATCTATTTTGTATTCATTATTTGTTCATTCCAGCTTGTTATAATTTTATAAATAAATCTTACATGAGTGAAGAAATTCTGTATTTGTTATTTGTCTAACGTCAAAATAAAACTTTAAATTCAGTCAGTCAAACATTAAGCAAACAAAATTATTTCAAAGTAAGCAGTGAAATCTTGGAAGTGTATCAAAAAAATTTTTTTATATCTCTAAATTTTTGATGATGTTAGTATATCAGGTTGTGTTGCTGTTATTAACTTGTTTATCTTGTGTTTTTTGTGAAAATTCTGAAATGCTTAGATTTTCAACAAAAACACCTTATATATTTAGAGAGCCAAATAGAATTCTAAATTACAAAGATTTCATACCAAAAAGAATTTGGGCAACAATCAGGTATTATAGAAATTCAAAAATAGTTTTATCAATTTTTAAAATTTTTAAAAAATTTAGACATGGAACAAGACTGCCAGCCAAAAAAATTATTTCGAAATACTTTGGTCTTACTGATCTCACTGAAAAATTACAATTTGCAAAAAATTTAACAGTTGAAGAGAAAGAATTATTTAAAGCATGGAAACCTTTGAGTATGAATTTAGAGCAGCAAAAATTTCTCACAAAAGAAGGAGAGGAAGAATTATTTAAATTAGGTTTAAGGTTTCGCGAGCAATTTTCTCAACTCATCAATAATGAGTCAACATTCAATTTTAAACACACACCAACACAGCGAACTCAATTATCAGCAAAAAGATTTATAGAAGGTCTTCTCCAAAGTGATTTAATTGATTACAAATTAAAAGAAGTTGCACGTGATGATGAAATATTGAGGCCTTACAAAGGATGCAATTTATGGAAAAAGGATGTAAAGAAAAATCCTAATTCTTTAAACGAGAAAAATAATCTCATTAAATCACCTCAAGTCACTGCCATTATCAATGAAATGAGAAACATGACACAAATCGATTATTTAGATTTTAATGACATTGAACTGATATACACAATATGCTGTTTTGAGACAGCGTGGCGCCATAATTTATACAAAGGAAAGTCAATATGGTGTTTATTATTTCAAACTGAAGAACATTTAAAAATCATGGAGTATCTTGAAGATATTGAATATTATTATATTGATGGACCAGCATATGAAGTAACTAGAAAAGTCGCTTGTAAAACAGTTGCAAATATGATTGAACTTCTTGATCCCACAAACAATTTTGATAAAACTTTAACGTTTTATTTCACACATTCAGGCACAATTTTAAAATTGCTAACATTTTTAGAGCTTTATCAAGACGAATCGAATTTAACAGCTGAAAAAATAGATGATAAAAGAAAATGGCGTACTTCACAAATTGATACATTTTCTACAAACATTATTGCCGTTCTTTATGAGTAAGTTTTAATTAAATTTTTTATTGCATTATTATAAATTTATTTTCTATTTTTTCTTTCAGATCGATCGATGGATATGATTATCATATTCAATTATTGCATCAAGAAAATGTTGTCAACATACCAAATTGTGAAATGAACAAATATGGAATGTGTAAATTTGAAGATTTCAAAAAATTGTACGATAGAAAAATTCAAAATTGTAATCTAACAAACATTTGTGAAAAAAGAAAAGAGGAATTGTAAATTCATGACTAGATTTCAAAATCTAATAAAAAATTGATTTAAATAAAAATTCAATCAACTTCAATGATTTCAACACCTGCTTCTCCCAAGTAAATGACATCACTATCGTTGAAAAATTGTTGTGGATTTTCTTTAATGTCATTGTTATTGTAATCAAATTTCATGCCGAATTCATTACGAATTATTTCTTCATAATCAAAGGCTTCTTTGGTTGTCATTTCTTCAGTCTCTTTTTTGTTATTGAATACTTCATCAAAATTTTCCCGAGTGAGTTTCATGAGCAATACTTGAGCTTCTTCCATAAGTATTTCTTGTTCAGACAATGTCATTTGGGCATGAACACTGTAAGCATAATTCTCGCACGGATCCAAAATACCAATACTATTTGTGGTAAATAGACCAGCAGAGAGCAACTCAAACACGCGCATAAAAGCTTGAGGTAATGGTAATTGCTGTGAACGAATATTGTGGAACACAACATAATATGAAACTAAGTCTATCATCCAAGGATTCATTATTGCCATTCGTTCATTTTTTGAAGCAATATCGCGAAGGAGACGACTTATAGTTTTTACACTTGAATTAGCACAAGTTTTGTTGAATTTTGCATGACGAATTGAGGCGAGAATTGCTATCATTTCATGGCGCACATTGAGATCTTTGATTTGAAAAATATTCTCTGACCTTACTGAGAATCGAAAATTGATAGTTATATTGCCAACAAATGCAAATCCATTATCTATTTGAAGGCATTTGAAGTTATTTCCACATAGTGATGGCTCATTTTTTATTAAATGCAAGAAAGTTTCGCAAACATGTATCATGAAACCTTGAATGACGTTTCCTTTTGGATAGTAATTTAAAATTACAACCAGATCTGAGTTCAATTTTTCAGCACATAGTGTTCCATTTACAAGGCTTCCAACAAGAATAACATCAGCGATTGATGGAAACATAAAATTTGGTGGCTGATTTTTAATTTGATTTAAAATCATCATAATTCTGTCAGTACAGAATGTTAATTGATTGAGCAAATTGTTCTCATTTACAGCTTTAATTATCTCATTGTCACGTTTTTCTATTGCAGCTTGCAACTCTGAATAAAATTTATTATATCCAGGATTCATTTGAGAAAAGATCTCATGAGAATCGACAAGATTTAAGTCAAAAGGATAATATTTTGCTAAGAGGAAGAAAACAAAAAGCATGCCATTTTTTAAATTGCAATTTTCATCAAAATAAACAATAACTTACGCTGCGGTGGATTTATATGATAGCCTTTTTGATAATTCTTGCGATTCATCTTGTTAGATAACTTAATCAATTTCTATTTCTTAATTTAAATCACAATTATTCAAGCAATAAAATTGCGCTAAAATGTGCCTTTGTTTGAATTTTTCCGTTACTCAAAATTTTTGAAAACATATTCGAAATAAATTGAAAAAAGAGAAACACAAAGAGCCGAAGTGCAGAAGTTTATATTTTAATAACAAACACAAAAATAAGTCAGCAGTCAAGTCTCTCAGTTAAAAAAGTGAATTCAAGAATAACGAGCCAAGTAAATATTGAAATAATTTAGTAATAAAAAATTTGTCTCTTCATCTAACTATTCCATTAAATTTTTGCCACAAAAATATGACCTTGAGTGCATGAATAAAAATATTTTTAAATAGTGCAAAAAATTATTCTAATGTGAATTCTTGCTTTTACCTAATAATACCAAGAAATGAAAAGAAATTGATTTGTTTTAAAAAAAAAAACTATTTTTGGATAAATCGCCTCGTGACTCATAAATAGATTTTTAGCAAATTTCATCGTGAGTCGAGTTTTAAAATCGTTACAAAATTCTTGATAATTGCATTTTAACTAATTCTTCTTTTAATTATAATAAAGGGTGTTTTAATAAATTAATATTTAGTAAATAATAAAGATATAATAAATTAAGCTTAATCACAAGATTTAAATATCATATTCATATAAAATGATAAATAAGAATAAGCTTATAAGCAAAAACAACAGTAACAAAAGAAAATTTCTAGTTAGGCGCATGTGTCAAGAGAATAAATTTTTCTCATTTCTTTTTTCCGTCGTTATCTATTACATATACATAAAGAGGAAAAAAGGAACGCTGTCTATATTTATTTCCCATTTTGACGCTACTACTTCTACTTATTCGAAAAGACAATATTGAAAAATAATAACAAACAGTTAATAAATAGAGCTGCTATTAACTCTCAGTTCTATTTTGAAAGTGTGACATGATACATATCCCTCTCTTCTACAGCAATATATTCTTCTTCACAGGATAAATAAAAACGAAAGTGAAAATAAAAGTAAAAGTGCGAAGAAAGAAAGAACAACGAGAGTGAATCATTCATTCTAGATGAAATTAAACAAAAATGCAGTGTGACGAGTTAAAAAGTTTATTTTTAAATCGACAAACGGGCATCAAATTAGGATCAGCCGTTTTCCTTACTGGACTTATATCTTAGTAAGTACTCGAATTTCTTTGTATTTGACATTTACGACTCAAATCAGTCATATCAAAGAATGTATGTATGAGAGAGTTACATTTAAGCGCAAACCTTAAACTATAATACTAATAACTCACATCGCATATTGTTTTCCTCCCACTGCTGTCGCGATGCTATGGCATTTTTAAAACGTAGCTGTGTACATACACACTATCATTAGAAAACAACAAAAAAAAATGATTCACATTCAAAAATTTCAACATTTTCTTATTCTCTTTCCTCATTTAATTTTTTTGCGTTTTATAGCTTAAAGTTTCGACCTCTTGGTTTCCTCGTGTCATCAGTTTACGTCACATGGATCTATCGAACATTTTATTCAAATTATCGGATTCATGTACCGCAGGAAATAACAAATAAATGCAAGATGCTATATCAAAATTTGAAAGAATTAAGAGAAAAGAAACCTAATGTGTTTTGTGGTTTCATCACATCTGTTCTCTTTTTATTGGCTCTCATAGGAAACGTTGTTAATGGAACTTACATTTTACTAGGTAATTATTCTCTTAATTTGTTATCATTAACAACAAATAATTTTATTTTAATTTCACAGTTTGTCTTATCGCAGGCGTATTTTTGACATCAAAATATGAAATTAAAATTATCAAAGAAAACGGTAAGTTGCGTAGAAAAAAATACAATTTTAAAATATGTCAAAGACTTGCCTCCTTTTCTCGTTCTTTAATGTGTTGTATATTTTTATTATAATGAATGAATTTTTTTAAAAAGAGAAGTCGAGACTCGCTGTTTATGTCTTTATGACGTCACGAATGAGGTGATATTTATTATAATAGAATTTATTTGTTGACCGGTTTTCAACTTCTTATTAAGCTGTTGCTACAAAGAACATAAATGAAAAACATGTGTGCAAGGTCGTCCACACAACTCATTCTATCTATGAAAATTGTAAAAGAATGTAAACGAGTTTGACCATGTGACAAAAGCTTTTACTTTTTTTTTTAAACATTGCTTGTTACATTTCTTGTTTCCTTGTAATAATTCAAAATAAATAATCATTATTATCTTTAATTTTTAATACAGATTCAATCCCCAACTGTGGTTCTGTTGATAAAGATATTGAAGAATTTTGTCCAAGCTTAGATGAAACAAATATGCGAATTTTGAAACAAATTGCTGAACATGCTGATGATACATCGCTTTATGCAAAAACTAATGAAAATTCAAATATTGATGCTTCGACAACAGTTGAAAACGATAGTGATAGTGATAATGATCTGCTGCCAAAAAATGCAATTATTCCCGAACCTGACGAGATTGACTTAGGCGGCGATGAAAGTTTAGATCTCATTGGCAGTCAAAATCTGGTGCTAACACAAAGTGCAGAATATAAAAGAAAGCACTTTTCAAATACATCTTCAGAGAGCAGTGATAGTGATGACAGCATTACAAGAGGATTAGATTTTAAGAATATTCCAGTTACCGCCACAATAGAACCACACACATCACCTTCATCATCAGAACATAATTTGCTCACAAATTTACAACAAACTATTGCTCGGAATCTGATAGATAATATTACAACAGCGGCCATGGGTCAAATTTTAGAGAAATCTAGTCAACAGAAAAAATACGATTCAGACGATGATAGTGATTTTGAGATATTGGATTCTGAAGATATCCCTAAATAACAATTTATGTGAATTTATTTTGCTTGTACTTATAATTTTTGTGACTTTCTTCTGACAACTACTCTCACATGACGTATAAAATTATTTTATTATTTCGCCTTCATTTTACAAAATTCTTTTCCTTTATTCATGAACATTTTCTACTCAAATTCAATAATGATAAATTCGCTTGAAATAAAGCGCTATAGGGTCAATCACATTGTCTTTAGAAGAAACAGAGCAATTCGAGAGAGAAAGAATGATAGAAAAATTACATGCTAATGTACTTTTCCTCTCTCGCTCTCTGATTTTTTGCTTGTAAAATAAAACAAGCTTAATTTTTCTTCTTTTATTATTTCTATGAATATCGACCGCGAAAAAATGCCCTTGACTGGGCACCAGTCATCGTTTCACTCATATAAATATTCATCATCATCTATATAGTTTGAAATCCTTCTTCTGCGTAAATTTAATAGAAAAAAATTTATAAACAAATTCGAAACGTTTGCCACTAAGTGTGTAAATATAACTGCTCTAGAAAATGAGAAGAAAACAACAGCTTGGCTGATAATTGATAATGTACGTTCTCTTTTGAATTTAGATTACCTTTGAGTAATTACATACAAAGTTTCTTATCATCTTTTGATGTGTATTGAGCCTTATTTCATTCATTTATATTATTCAATAACTTACATGTTATATATCAATAAATACTTTTTTGACCCGCATAGATAACTTATATATACACACCCCCTTTTTGCTCCAATAATAATCGACTCCAAAAGAAGACAGACAAACAAATATGATTGACTATATTTTATAGGGAAAAGAATTTTATTAAATTATTATTGAAACAGGAACGAAATCAGAGGAAATAATTTTGACCCAAATAGTTCAAAATTCTTAATCGCATTGCAAAAATGTTTTATGGAAGAAAAACATTAATGATAATAAAATAAATTAAGAGAAAAATTCTATGGAAATCTTTTTTAATTTTCATTTTTCAGAGTTAACTATTAATATCATAAAAGCAATTAAAGCCAATTCTATTTATATGAAATTTTAAACATAAAGCGATAGCCATGCGATCATGTTACTTTTTTAATTTCTTTATTTCCTAGTCAGCAGTTTTCTTTGTCTCACTACTTTGAAAACAATAATGACAACGACGAAGGCAATAAATAAATAGCTAGAAAAGATGAGAAAACTTTTTTCAGAAAATATCTGATGTTGAATGAGAGAGGTTTGTTTTTGTTTTTCATTCTCCTTTCATGCATGCATGACTAATAATAAACTTATAAAAATAAAATAGTATTATAGGCCGAGAGCAGGAAAAATGACGTTGACATTCGCTGTGTTTTTCATTTTCAATGAAAAGAAGAAATTGCGTTTTTGGCGTGCGACTTTCTTTCACTAGGTAGGTAGCATGTGATGTTTCTTGAAAATTTTGTTATTCTACTTTTTTTGTACTCTACATTTCCGCATAAATTTTTTTTAGTTCTCACTTTTTTTTATTAGCTCGCTTACACATTAAATAGGCTTTGTTTTAGATTTCAGAAATTTTTCTGGCTAAATACATTAATTAAGGCAAAAAAAACACTCATATAAAAATAATAAAAATTGAGGAATATATCAATATACGATTGCATACACGATGATACACATAATCCTTATTCATTGACTTTCTCTTCCTACTCTTTAACAAGCATTCATTCATGCATTTTAAATTACAGCATTTGATTGACTTGACTGACGAAACTGGTTGAGAAGCCTTTTGCTTTAAGCTTCAAGCGCAACACGCTCTTCTTGATGACGTTCTTTTTCCTTCTTCTTTTTCTTTTCGATTTCGGGTTCTTCGCTCGGTACTTCGGGCAATTTTTCATCGATATCTTCATCGATAGCAGGCAATGTACTTGCAACCAACTCTTCAAGCTCTGCTGCCACAGCATCCTCATCTTCTGAACTAAGTATTCCTGATGCAATCAGTGCATCAATCTCTTGTTGCTTCTCAACTCCTTCTCTTGATTCGTCCATAATTCTTTCAACTTCTTCAATAGTGAGCACTTCGTGAATTTTCTTGAGCGCCTCGTTACCAACTTTAAGTCCTTCAATTACTTGTTGCTGAACTTGAGAGAATTCCAAGTCGGATGTTAGTTTTTCAAGAGTCTCAAGTTCTTTGTCAGTAGTGGCCAATAAATTTTCTTGATATTTCTTTTTGCGCAAAATTAACTTTGCACGTCTAGAAGCAATTGATTAACAATATATATAAAATAAAATCAAGATAAGAAATCAAATATATAATAATTACTCTCTTTGTCCTTTGTTCAAACATTGAATTGCTAATGCGCGATCTTTTTCTAATGATTGTTCGATTCTCTTTTGGTACTGCTTAATTTTATCTCTCTGTTGCTTTAATTGCTGTACGAAATAAAATTTTATCACTTAAATTGTGAAAATTGAGAAAACATGAAAATTTTACTTACTAAGACGGCTTTATCTTGCTCAGTAACTCGGCTCGGTTGCTTTTTACTCGACTTTCCAAATATTCCACCCATCTTTAAATTCAATCTTTCATAAAAATTAATTAACTTAAATAATCTAAATTGTTTCAATCAATTAAAGTTCTGATTCATACACTGTTTATATATTTTTCTTTCCTCTCTGAGAGATTTTGTTACAGTCAACTGCCATAAAATTTATGCAATTTTTTTAAAAATAAAACCGTTAAATTCTTTTTTATCATAATTTTATTTCATTCATTCTTAGATTCATCATTCTTTTGATTGTCATTTGTTTGTTTTAATTTAGGCATTTTTCTTTGTGGTATCACTTCCATGATAACATCTTTCCATTCTCTTCCTTCTCCAATTCCAATAAGAATGTCAAAACATTGATTAATTGTTAACACTGCTCTGCTTGGCATTTGAATATGCTCTTGTAAAGGAAGTTTTGCTGTTTTAATATTATGCTTTCTTGCTAAATCATAAGTCAATCCTTTTTGTGAGTTATGATCTACTATGCCTCCAATAATATAGCTAAACCCCGTCTCTAATTTATCAAGTGTATCTTCCGATTCAGATGTTAAATATACTATTTTATCTCGTTCAAATAAGTCAAGATAGGATTTTTCAGAACGAATGACATCCCAATTCTTTGACCCCTCATGCATTTCTAATCTTTTCGACACTTTTGAGCCTTCTTCAAGTCCAGTAAAATAAACAGGAACAGGCCTTTTTGATCTTCGATTTGTGGCATATATTCTCAGCAATTGAGAGACACATGAAGAAACGCTTTTGTCTGTCATGAGATCATCAAACGAAAGATCAATTGCAATATTAAAAGGAGCATTTTCGAGTTGTATTTTATTTCTTTTGAGCATTTTTCTTGATGGTCCCGTAGATCTAATTCCCTGCTCTTTTAAGAGCTCTTTCTTAGCTCTCCTTTTAGCTCTCTCATTTTCTCTCATTTGTTTTTTATTTTCCATAAATTTTTTTAACTTTTCCAATTTTTTCTTTTGCCGTTTTGACAATACTTCTAAAAGAATTTCATACTAAAAATTTGATTGAGAAGACATTAAATATTCATATACCTGGTTCAGCAACTTTTTGTTCTTGATCATTTTCAGTTTCCATTTTTTTTTGTTGTGATAAATAAAAATTTTTTTCTGTGCACACGAGTAAATGTTTACAAAATTATGAGATTTAGGGGGTAAACTAAAAGAGCAAAAAGCTATAAAATTCTTTCATAAACACTGTATCATTTTATTAATTCTATGGAAATAATGTTTGATATAAAAATATGTATATAAATTTTGAAAAATTGCAAAAATATCTTAAAAATTATTTTTCCGTACTATGATAACATACATGTTGAAGATCAATTATGTGTGCATTGCAAAAAGTGTCTTTTATGAGTAGACATGATAAATATGTTTTCAAATTCATCAAATTACAGAGGAATGGAATATCGTTTTAGAAATACTAATTAATGGCAATAAAAAGTATTTTAAAATAAATAAAAACGCAAGAAAAAATCAAGTCTATAAAGTTGATTCGTTAAGTATGCAAGTAGAATAAAGAATGGAATGAGAATAGCACCGGAGATTCAGGAAATTGAGCATTCGCAGCACATCATTCCTACATAAAGGCAATCGATTACTTTCTCATCCGGTTTTTCCTTGGGCGAATCGAGATTTTTGTTTTTATTCTTTTTCTTTGCTTGTCGTCTTCTTCGACTTGGAACGTTTGCAGATCGCATTCTTTGCATTGAAACCTTAAAAGTGAAATTTTAAATTTTTGATCATTTTATATTGAAATTTACTTCATACCGAGTCAATATCGTCATCCAAATGTGCATCATTTTTCTTTCCTTCTTCCTCTTCAAAATCTAAATGTTCAATTGAATCCAGATCTGTATTATTCGAACCCGTTTTTTTATTTCGAAATCTGATTGTACCAGCATTATGATACAATTGATCATCTGCATCGATGTCAATATTGTCAGTATTGCATGCTTTTGCATCACCATTTAGTTCTCCATTTTTGAGAATATCCTTTTCGACTATTTTTTCTTTACCTTCCGAGTCATCTAAATTAACTTTATCTTCTGTAGGATCTTTATCTTTAACTGCACAAGCTGCCGTGCCTCCAGCTGCTGCTATACACAATGGATCAACAAGATGTGTTGCTTGAGTGACTATAGATGTTCCACTTGTTGCTGCATCATCGTGTAAACTACTGTAAATTTAAAATTTTATTACGATCAGTCAAAAGATAAAACTTTGAGATATTTAGAAAAATTTTACAAACAAACATGATTGTGCAGTTTTTACAATCAAATGATGATAACATTTATCGATATATTCTTCTCAATCAATCTAATTAAAATTGATTAAAACTTACATGTTGATTAATTTTCGTTGTTCAGAAGCGCCACCTATAAGAAAATTGTATGTGATATTAATATTGCATAAAAAATTAAGAACATTTTATTACCTAACGTCCACATTTCATTTTTTCTTTGTTGTATATAATTTTTATTGACCTCCTAAATAATTATAAAAATTATATCAATTATATGAGAAAACAATTAAGTCAGCAAAAAAGAAATTTATGATGAGTAAATAAAAGAAATTACTTTATTTGTCGGTTTATAGATGCCCTTTTTATCATGCCTTTTTCTGCCTGGAATCCACAAAATTTTCATTCCACTTCCATTTCTTGAAGAAGCCATGACTAATACTTTGCTAATGCTGCTTATATCCGTGAGAATTTTTTTTACATATACACTTTTTTGGACACTAGGATCTTCTTATTACTGATGTAAGTTGCACATAATTTTTTTGCTTTCTAAAATTCACTCATGTCTTGTGTCACTTCATTCTTACATCGATACTTTTCTAATAGAAATTGACTTATTGCATGAAATATTATATGTTTTGAGAAATTTTATTGTCTTTGTTTAGGAAATAAATTAAAAAACAAAAATTAAGAAATAGGTAATAAGAGAACTACTACAACAAAACAAAAAAATTACGCAAATATGAGTTAAGTGAAAGACTTCTACACGTCTAAAAGCTTTCAGTTTTGTTTTTGTTATTGAGCCTCAAAGACTTGATATTTTACTTGAAAATATTAATATTTAGTCTAGTTCGTGATTACCAACTATAAACGCGATTTTTTAAAAATAAAGCTATTAAAAATTACATAAGTTATGTGAAGTGCATGAAATTTTTAGTGCAATGAAGCAGCAAATTTACTTTTAAAGTTAATTTCACAATCTCATCAAGAGAAAAAAGTTAAAAGATATAATCAATATAAAATTTTGTGTCTCTATAAATCTATATAAAAAAAGGTGAGGGGGAAGAGAGGCAAATAAACATTATCATACATCATAAATTTTTTTTCATCCTTGATAAAACGTATTAGATTTCTTGTGATAAGTAACAAGCAACATTATTTTTCCATTTTCTCATATTTCAATTCAATCAAAGTATATTGTCACTTCCCATTTACTGTTCTGCTTATTGCTGCTATATTTTTTTTGCCCTTCATTATTCATTCGAAAGCACATAGCAGAAAGTAATAGAGAAAGGTTGAAACAGTTAGTTGAATGAGAAATGAAATTAAAAAAAAGTTTTTGGAAGACATTGTTATTGTTCTTCTTCATGCTGATGCATTAGACATGAGAAGTAAACATCAAAGAACGGTACTAAGTAGCTAATTAGTAGTAAACATTCATGATGATGATGAAAAAAAAATATTTATTCAAAAAAGATAAAGCACACCTGAACAAAGAGGAAAGATAGTTCACCAAAAGAAAAAAACATTGAATTAATTATTGTGTGTGTTCGCTCATCTACCTAATATAGTCCAGCTAGCTCACGAAAACTGTATATAAAACGAATGAAATTATGGATAATCACAATATTTTATACCATTTACCTTTTGGTTGCTAACTCTTGTGTGTTTGTATATTAATGAAAGAATTTTTATAATGCCACAAATTGTCTAAATATAGAAATGTGATGTATGTGATTTTATAATATCTAGCAAATTTGCATATACACATGCCCGTTATGATGACTACATATATTTAATCATGTGTTGATCAAAAGTGACACATAAGGTGTTTTTGTTTATAAAGAAGATGATGTTGATGGTGTGATTAAAAAATTTCAAGGACAGATTATTATGACCATGTTGAGTCAGACAAATTATATTACTCAACAACAGCTTACCGCGAAAAAAAAGTCTGACGAAATCAAGAGTGTATCGAAAAGACACAATACTTTAAAAAGTGTACAAGCGAAGCGTGTTGTGTGTTGGTGAAAAAAGTAATAAAGCAATAATAATGGACAATTGAGTTACAAATACTAAATTATATATAACACTGGGGTTTTTCTATTAAAACAAATGAATAGGAAAAATACTGTATGGCCCAAAAAACTGGAAAATTTGAAATAAAATTTTAAAAGTTAAAAATTTTTCATGATATTTAAAAATTTGAGTGGAAAAAATTATATTTAATATCGCAACATGTATTTGAAAAATAATATTTCAAATTCTTTGTTTTTGATTGTTTTTAATGGTAAAAAAATATAAAAAGCATTTATTTTCCAATTGGATGAAATACAAAGCAAAGTAACATTTTAAAGTTGTTGAGTAGCAGGCTTGCTTTCTATATGATGATATTAAAATTGCTGATTTTTAATCATTTCGCGAATGTTTTGAACTACTTCAATAAACAGTGCTTCCTTTTTATTGTATTGGTTAGTCAAATACTGTTTTGAAATGTATTTAAAGAGATCAAGAAATTCTTCAACCTGGAAAATTGTTGCAATTATTTCATTTTCATATTATCTACTAAAAAATTTAACTCACGGTTAACTCATCTTCAGAGCGTCTCATTTTTACGAACTGACAATTAGCTGAATGTTTTTGATGTTCGATCCATGGATCATCAGTATTTTCCTTGAATTAATGAATTGCAAGTGAAATTTCATTTATAAAATGAGTTAAAACTCTTAATTACCCATCCATCTAAAACTTTTCCACACACGAAACAAGTTGCAGAATCATCATCTCTAGACATATCTCCAGTGAAACAGAAACCAGCTTTTGCCATCTATAGAAATTTTTGAATGATTATTAATTTGTAGATTATTGCAATAATTAAGTTTTTTGTACCTCAGATATTGAACATTTTTCATCTTCTGAAAACGACCAGTCTTCAAAGCTTTTTACACGATCTTCTTCAAAAAGTTTGAGAGCTTTTTGAAGTGTTTCTATTCCTTCGAGAGAAGTGCTAATATTTGAGCTATTAGTTTTATCTAATGATGGCATTTTAAATAGATTTTAGAATAATTTCACACACGATATTTTTGTTTATGATACTGTTGTTTATTTAAAATAACGAATTTAGGGGACTGCTTTTTTATGAAATTTTAAAATACGTTACAGAAAATAAATCGAAGCAATGGAAGATTATAAATTTCTCTTCAAAGTAGTCTTGATTGGAAATTCTGGTGTTGGCAAAACATGTTTAGTCCGAAGATTTACACAAGGAGTGTTTCCAAAAGGGCAAGGAGCAACAATAGGCGTGGATTTTATGATTAAAACACTTGAAATTGAAAACAGTGCTGGACAACGTGAGAATGTTAAACTTCAGGTAAAAGAAATTTTTATAATTGTATAAATGTGATTGTTCATAATTTTAATTTTTCGTTCTAGATATGGGACACTGTAAGTATTTTAATCAATTGAATTTTAGAAATTTTGTAAAGTTAAACATCATATGCTAATAGGCAGGACAAGAACGGTTTCGTTCAATCACACAGTCATATTATCGTTCAGCACATGCACTTATTCTTGTCTATGATATATCTTGTCAACCAACATTTGATGCTCTAAGTGATTGGATTAGAGAAATTCAAGAATATGCGAATCCAAAGGTAAAATTCTTTCTTATTTAAATCTAATATGAATTTAAATTTTAAAATTACATTTAGGTCTTAAAAATTCTTGTTGGCAATAAAACTGATAGAGATGATAGAGAAATACCTGTTAGAGTTGGAGAAGAATTTGCAAAGGCTCATGACATGTACTTCTTAGAGACTTCATCAAAGCAGGGAGAAAACGTTGAAAAATTATTTTATGAAATTGCAGCAGAACTTATTGAGCAAGCAAGACAGAAAGGAGGGTTATCACGAACGCATCATTCAAGCGTGACTAATTTAGGAATGAAAAGTAACATTAGCAATTTTCAGCCGAATTGCTGTAGCGGCAGCGGTAGTAATAACAATTAGAAATTATATGTAAAGTTTAATTTTTAAGATCTTAAACACACACTTTTTACCACTACATTTAACATCACTTTTAAGAAACAAGCAGACATCACTTTTCTATCATACATACTTCTCTTCTAAGTCTTTAATTTACCTTAATATCTTTTACTTTATTTATGACATTAAAGCTATGTGAATATATCGGTTGTATTATACATACTATGATTTGTATTACTAATTTATAGTTATTAACTGAGTTTTTATTATGAATGAAAATCAAAATGATGTTTTATTTGTGATAATTTTTTTCTGTTAAGATTTTAAAATTTTTAATAAAAAAAGAAACAAAAAATGACAAAGAATTCAATGTTTTGATTTTTTACGCTTATAGTCTGAGTCTGAATTACTTCTGCTTCTACTGCGTCTGTGACTTTTCTTTGATGATTTTTTACTATGTTTCTTTTTATAATCAGAACTTGATGATGTTGAAGAACTTCTATTACGATGATGATGATGTCTTGATGACTCAGTTCTGTCACGTCTTGGTGAATAATCTTTTCTACGATAATTATTTCGTGATCTAGATCTCGATCTTCTTTTTTCTCTAGAATCATAATTTTTTCTTCGCTCAGGTGAATATCTTCGTTTAGGACTAATTGATCTTCTTTCATGAATTCGTCTATCATATCCTCGACTGTTTTCTTCTCGTTCTCTATTATGACGTCTCTCATGACGATATTTATCGTATGATCTTGATCGACGCTTTTCATTTCTTTCTCCTCTATCTCTTTCCCGACTCTTTCTATTAGTCTTTTTCTTTTCATTATTTTTATTATCATCATCATAAATTGTATAATTTCCTTTACCACGCCATTTGATTTTTGAAACTGATTGTGAAAAGTCAACATGTATACGTCGATCATCGATGAGTACATTATCCATTTTAAAGTAAGCAGATTCACAAGATTTTTGATCCTCAAATTCAATAAAAGCATATTGCAGTGAATCGCCAGTTTGTTTGTCTCTAATAACTTCACACGATTTAATTTTCCCAAAACGACTAAAGATAATTTGTAAATCATCATCATTGGTCACGGGATTGAGTTTACAAACGAAAAGAACATTTTCTGGTGGAGCACATTCTGCATCAGGTAAATCGCCAATGATCTCAAGAATAGTAGCACGGGCTTTTGCTTCTCTTTCTTCAAGCATTTCTTGAATTTCAGCTTCAGTTTTGCCTTCTGTGTCATCGATATCCTCATCAGCACCAATTCTGCCATTCTTCAATCTTTCTGCTGATGGTGATGGACTTCTACTTGGTTCACGGAAACCGCGTGGATCTGAAAAAGGATCGTGTAAAACGACTGTATGCGTGATTCGAATGTCTTTGTATGGTCGATGCTTATCATCTACTATCGCTTCATTTAATTGCCTCAAAACTTCATGTCCTTCAACTACTTCTCCAAAAACACTATGAATTCCATCTAATGATGTTAACTCGGTCCCGAGAGTAAAGAAAAATTGAGAACCAACAAAACCATCAACAGACACCATGCTGAAATATGAAATTGGTAAACGACAAATTTAAATGTTAATTCGCTAAAAACTCACCTTATCAATCCAACATCAGAATGAAGCACTTTTGGAATTTGCTCAGCTTCAAAGAATTTCTTTCTAGGACCTTCAACTACTCCCCATACTGATTCTCCTTTATCACCATCACCCGTTGGATCGCCAGTTTGAGCTAGAAAGTTTTGCTCAATTGTGTGAAACAGATTATAGTTGTAATATTTTAATTTGCACAGTTTCAAGAAGTTCAGGCAAGTTTTAGGTCTCTCTTTTAAATATAAATCAACTGTGATATCACCGACAGTTGTTTCAATCACAACCGACATTATATTACTTTTATATACACTAATAATTAATCGAAATACTTTTTAATCGTTTTAAAATCGAAATGTTAATGTATACTAGTAAACAAACGAATGTTTTCGAAAAATAATTCGAATTTGTTGTTGTCACATTTAGTTTGAATGAAATTCAAGAAAAATTAAAATGTACGCTCAATCAAGTCAAAAGAAAAACTGGACATTTAATGCCGATGAACTAATTAACTTAAGAGTAAAAAGTAATCAAGAATATATAGCTAGTCAAGGGACTGATAATATGGATGTAAGTTTATTTTGTTTACAAGTGTTAAAAATTATTTTGATTTTTACTTATTCTTTTGCAGAATAACACAATACAAGCTTATTTCTTGAATCCCTATGAAGAGAGTATTTTACTGCGGCAGTATGAGCTTCAACTAAGAGAGTTTTGTAAACGATTTGAACCACCTATGCCTAAATATACTATTGGAACCGCTATTCAGTATTTTAAAAGATTCTATCTTTATAACTCAACCATGAACTATCATCCGAAGGAAATATTAGCGACATGCGCTTATCTTGCTTGTAAAGTTGAAGAATTCAATGTTTCTATTCAACAGTTTGTTGCAAATGTCAAAGGCGACAGAAATAAAGCCATGGACATTATTTTAAGCAACGAATTGCTACTTATGCAAGAACTAAATTTCAATCTCACAGTTCATAATTCATTCAGACCTGTCGAAGGATTTTTGATTGATATCAAGACAAGATGTAATATGCAAAATCCTGATAGATTGAGAAAAGGAATAGATGAATTTTTAGAAAAATCATTTCTTACTGACGCATGCCTCATCTATTCACCGTCACAAATAGCTTTGGCAGCAGTTCTTCATGCTGCTAGTAAAGAACAAGAAAATCTCGATTCCTATGTCACAGAATGTCTTTTTGCCAATGCAGGACAAATGCTGAAACCTCTCATAGAAGCTGTTCGAAAGATTCGCTCAATGGTAAAAAACATTTCTGAGATGCCCGATAAAAATGTGATTAAAGCGCTTGAAAAGAAACTTGACAGATGCAGAAATCAAGCAAACAATCCTGATAGTGATCAATACAAGCAGAAACAACTTAGAGAATTGAATGATGAAGATGATGATGGTTTATTACCTCAACAAGATGAAGATGTTTCTATGTTAAACGCTTCAAATTTTGAATAAATTTCATTGCAATAAAAAGAAAAGTTTAATTTCGAAACCGTTACTTTTTGAATTTAGAGAAAAAAATCGATTCGCAACTAACTTCATTTATTCGTGGTCGCGATTGTGAGTGGATGAACATTGAGGAGAGACGAAAAAAGTAATTTTATACAATTAATTGTTGATTATTGCTTGCAAAGTATATTAAAATCATTAGCTAACAAAGTGTTTAATAATATTAAAATAGTAGAGTGACTTAATAACATGGTTTAATAAGTTTTTTTTCTTTTTATATTTTTACCAGAAAACTTACGTGAAAAATAAAATCTTATTTTTCGTCTTCAAATACTTTAAATATATCATCAAAAAATATTTAATCGATTAGACAAACTTGCAAACTACAATGTATCAAGGCGGTTATCAAGGAAATTTCAACCAAAACCATGGGTAAGAAAATTTTCAAAAAATATTCATTGTCTGCTTTCATAAATAAAAAAAGACATGGCCGATTTTTTTCTCACTGCTACTGCTCAATTTTCACATTCTTTTATCGCAAATGAAAATTTTGAAATTTCAGCTATATCGTGACAATTTAAATAGCTGAAATAGTGCCAATCTGTGCCAATAATTAATTTTTTTCAATTTTATTATTTGAATGATATACATTTGCTGAAATTTGAATGGCCTTGAAAACAAAATGATTGTCTCTGAAAACTAAATTGAACAACTATCAAATGAAAATCCAATATGTCGGACATCTAATTTTTATTTTTCTCTCTCACACAGTTTTCGTCCACCACGACCAGATTTCAACGGAGAAAATCGTTGGAATCGAAACAATCCGAACCAACAATTCAACAATCATTTCAATCCGAATTTTATGAATAATGGAGCATTCAATGGTACTTTCGTTCCAAATAATCGCACATACCCACCGAAGAAAGATTTTGGCGGTCCAAAAGGCAATCCTAACCACATGAGGAAAAATAAATCACCCGATTTGGATGACATGACCAAAGAGGAACGTGCAAAGTTACAAAGTATGAAAGCAAAATGTCCAGGACAAAATCTCGTTCGCCCTAATTGGGAAACTATTAAACTTGAGCCATTCAAAAAGGACTTTAACAAAATCCATGAAAATAATGCTAATCGTACTCTCGAAGAAGTTATGGCGTGGCGTGCTAGCATGGAAATTACTGTAAAAGGCAAAGATGTTCCATATCCACATCAAGATTTCGATGAAGCTGGCTTCTCACAAAGCATCATAAATGAAGTGACTCGACAAGGCTTTACTTCACCAACTCCTATTCAATCGCAAGGATGGCCAATTGCTATGAAGGGTCGTGATTTACTTGGAATTGCTCAAACTGGTTCTGGCAAAGTAAGTCTTTAATTCCTTTTCTTTCTTATCTTTACTTGTGAAACGTAAAATATATGAAATATAAAAATATATTAATTTTTTTTTGAATATCAGACTTTGGCTTACATGTTGCCAGCGATTGTTCACATTAACAATCAACGACCTTTGATTCGAGGTGAGGGTCCAATTGTTCTTGTACTCGCACCTACAAGAGAACTTGCACAACAAATACAGACAGTTGCGCGTGATTTTGGATCACACGTAAAACCATACGTTCGCAATACATGCATATTTGGTGGCTCTCCCAAAGGACCACAAATCCGAGATTTAGAACGAGGAATTGAAATTTGTATTGCAACACCAGGTCGTCTTATCGACTTTCTCGAATGTGGAGTTACAAATTTGCGTAGAGTGACTTATCTTGTATTGGACGAAGCTGATCGCATGTTGGTAAGTTTGATTCATGTTTATACTTAATAAAATATTTATTATTATAACAATAAATTTTATTTAAAAATCTAGGACATGGGCTTTGAACCTCAAATTCGCAAAATTATTGAACAGATTCGCCCTGATCGTCAAGTATTGATGTGGAGTGCTACATGGCCTCGAGAAGTACAAACACTTGCAGAAGACTTTTTGCGTAACTATATTCAAGTCAATATTGGATCTTTGAATCTCTCTGCTAATAATAACATCGTTCAAAACATTAAAGTTTGCGAAGAAAATGAAAAAGAGGGTGAACTCATTGCATTATTGAAAACTGTTGTAACTGACAATTCAAAGAAGGGCATTATTTTTGTTGAGACAAAGAAAAAAGTTGAAGACATTTTGAAAATTATTCAACGCGAAGGTTATCAATCTAATTCAATTCATGGCGACAAGAGTCAAAATGAACGTGATTTTGTCTTGGAAAGTTTTCGTAATGGACGCATTGCCATCTTAGTTGCAACTGATGTCGCTGCAAGAGGCTTAGATGTCGAAGATGTTAAATATGTCATTAACTATGATTATCCAAATTCCTCTGAAGGTAAAAATTAAATTTAATTTAAGATGATAAAATATATAAAAGTTATTTTTCTTTCTGTTTCTATTTTTAAAATTTAGATTATGTGCACAGGTATGTTTTATTACAAATACTGAATATATATATGATATTAATTAATATATTTAATTTAGAATTGGACGAACTGGTCGTTGCGAGCAAACAGGAACAGCTTATACATTCTTCACACCATCAAATGCACGTCAAGCACGTGAATTGATTGCTGTCTTAAATGAGGCTGGTCAAAGTCCAACAAAAGAACTTTTGGATCTTGCAAAGAGCCTTCCAGGCAAAGGAAATCAAAGAAATAATAACTCTCGATTTGGACGTCCAGATCAATATAATAAGCCAATGAATCACTTCAATAATGGAATGAATAAACCAGTGGGAGGAGCAGGTGGTTGGATAAATAATGGTGGTGTCAACCAAATGGCTGGTTATAACTCGAATAACACTTTTAACAGAAACGGAGACAGATTCAATAAGGGCGATCAACAACAGCGACCATTCAATAAATACAACAATTCACACAACAATGATGAAGAGAAAAAACATGACGGTTATAAGAGAAATTCCGATTTCAATAATCGCTTCAAAAATCCAATGCAAAATGGTTTTGTTAATAACCAAGCAGTTCCACAACAACAACAGCAACAAAATGGATATCAAAAGAACTTTACTGGTCAAGAAGGTGGTTATAAGCCTCGCAATTCGTTTGTCAAGCCAGATTTCAATGGAAATCCGCGCAACAATCAGCATTTCGGCGGCGATAAACCTCCATTCCAAAATAATTATATGGGCAACAAACCACGTGCTCCATTTAATAGCAATGGACAGGCTCCACGATTTGCAAATGGCGGCAACAATCCAAATGGTAGCGAATATGCTGGAGGTTCGCAAAAATATAACAAATTTGAGAACTACAAAGGCTCTGCTTATGGTGAAAAAACCGAAGGCAGCGATGTCTTTCAAGGCGTAAAAAGTTTCAATTCACATCAATCGGGTGGTCGTCATTACAATTCTGGAAATCGCTTCAACGAACATCAGAATGGTACAATTGACGGTCAAGCAACTGCCGTTCATGCTCAGCAAGCCACCACCACCACAACAATTTGTCCAAGCCGACGCCATTGATGGTGCACAAGCTTTCGATTCCAATATGATTGCTGGTTATCGTATGGTTGCAAATGGAACAATACCTCCATTCCCACCAGCATTCGGTAAAAATATTGTAATTCATATATAATGTTTTATGTTAATTGATATAATTTCTTTAAAATAGCAACAGCAGAATTTCAACAACGTCCTCAAGCAAATGGACAACCACTTGCAGACATCAATTCTTGCGGATTTCAGAACATTCAAGGAGCGCCACAGTCGCGCCAACAAATGTATGTGATTGGAGCACCCGCTCCAAATCCATATGCTATTCAATTCCAACACGCCGCCGTTCAACCGTAAGTTGCAAGCTTAAAGATATATTTTCGTCAGCTCCATATTCGACCACGAATGAACCTATCTATTTAATATTTAGAGTTTTTGTTAAGAATCTAATATCATAGAATACACACACGTATGTAGACGTTCTATGTTCTTCGATATATTTTTCTCTTATAGTGTGTGACTTTTTAAACTTTTTAATATTGCTTACATTTTAAAAAAAGCAAAATTGGTATTATTATTATCTTTAAATTCTTAATATAACAATTTTTAGCACAGCCACCTAGATTTTTAATTTAGTTCACATTTATTGACAGACTAACTTTTTCTGTCAATTTTCTTATTACGTTGAGGGTTGATAATTAGAATTTTAAAAATTTATTCTTCTCTAAAAATTGGAAATAAAACTGCTAATTCTGGGTGGAAGATTGAAATATTAAATGTAGCACACACAGAATATATTATTAATAATCATAATATGATATGAGAAACACATGATTAAATTTTTTTCGCTATTGAATGTGACTCGGATGGAAGCAGAAAGATGATAAAGAAGGAAAGAAATTAAAAAAGCGAGTTACATCTCATTACAATTATAATGCATGAATATTTTAATTATTAATTACAACTTAACTATTATCATACAATACATTAATGATACACACACAAGTGAGCTGTTCTTTTAAAGGTCTAGTTAAAAAGACGAAGCAGCTCACAAGTTTTCAAATTTCACTTTAAAATTAATGGTAGAATATAGTAATTAAATGAATTTAATCCGTGATCATGGACACATGATGATAGAGTCCATGTTTGGACTGCCACATCTCAATGAATCATAAACTATTTTTATTTTTAATTCTTTCAAAAAGAAAAATTTATTACACTGAGTTATCTCACATTTAATTTTTGTGTTCTTAAATTCTATAAGATTATGGAAAAAGTGTTTTTGAGCGAGATCAGAAACGTAGAAAACAGAATAAAACTGAAAGTTTTATTTGGGTGATTCTTTTGGGTAAATATAAGAATGACCTACTTTTATAATAACACACACGAGTATCAAATGAAATGATAATAAAAAAATATCTGTATATTACAGAAAATATATTAAAGAACTTGAAACATTCTGTAATATTGAAAAACGAAATGCACTGAAATTCACTTCGTTATTATATATTCGATGAAAAAAAAAAAGAAAATAGATAACAAAGATGAAGAAAAAAGAAATTTAAATAAATTAAAATGAAATTTTGCTAGACTTAGTTATTCAATGAATTGAGAATTTCCTAAAGAGAAAGAAATTTGTTGAATTTGTTAAGAAGAAACAAAAATTTAATGATGAAATTCTTTTTTATAAAAGCACAATGAAATAAGAAATGCAATTTTTAACAACAAAAGCTCTTTATCGCGTACTGAATAAAATCAAAACGCGAGAAAATTAAACAGCAAAATTTTGCGATTGATACATGACTAAAAAGAATAATGAAAACGATTATCAAAAGCATAAATGTTGAAGAATTTATATTTTTTCTATACAAGAGAATAGCTAAAATAATGAATTGGAGAAGAAAGTATAAAATTAAAATTATTCATAGGTACACATCAACAAGTGAATTTGATTAACTTTTATTTTAATTTATTATCCAATAAAATATTTCCTAATTAATTGTGATTTTAATAAACAGCTAAATTAAAGCACATGTATTGGGCTAACTAACTTTTTCTGTCCCTCTTGGCTCATCAATGTCAAAAATAATTAAAATTTGCCGTACAGATATAAATGAAAGTTCCCTTAAAATAAAATTTACTTAAGAGGAAAAAAAAATGATTATGCTAAAGAAAAAAATCGTTGAATCGATTCATAAAAGAAGATGCCTTTAAATAAAAATTTATAATCATTGTGTGATACTTTAAAGAGGCACATCAAAAGAAAAGAAAAAATGATTAAATTGTGTAGAAGAAACACAACATTTAAACTGCAAAAGTATTGCAAACATTTCGTACCTTCATTTATCTATTTTTTCAACATTATTATATCCAAATAATTTTACCTTTCTTGATTTCTAATATTAGAAAATTGAAATTATTGACTAAAAAGACTTAATTGCATACATGTTCTTCTTGAGATCTCAAATTGATAAAAAGAAATAATAATCTAAAAATTCGCGAAAATCTCGTCATAGAAAGATAAAACTAAAAACTGTGATGGTATGTAGACTCATCAGGATTCATTATTATCTCAGACACACGAATTCATTATCTGCTTAAAAAGAAAATAAAATAATTATGAAATTTTTACTGTGATATTTGTTGTAAAAAAATGAGAAGAAAAGCAAGAAAAACGATAATTTAACTTGAAAATGACAAACAAATTTTTTTGTCATACACATTTAACTTGTGAAAGACTTTTTGAGAAAATCGCGATAAACTGATTAAATTATTGTTAAGTAATTGATACTGTTGAGAAAATTCTTTCAAAAAAGTCGGAAGAATCAAGTGTTCTTTTTTTCTATAAGGAACACATCAATTGCTTGTGATGAATGCAACAAATTATAGTACAAAAGACCAAAAAAATTATTTCATTTTTAGATATCGAAGCTTTTCCTCTCTCTCTATCAATCAAAAACTTTCCTATTTTCTATGAAACAAAAACTATTTTATTTAACGAAATATTGGTCAACTTCACTTTTAATAAGCTTTTATAACTGCCACATAATAAGATGATTTTGATAAGTGTTCTAGTAAGATGCACTAGAAATACAAAGTTGCACAGTAAGATGAAAAATTAAGATTATGTATCTTACTGTGATAAATAATTATTTTTACAGTCATTTGAATTTTTTCAATTTTGAAAGAAAATGTGCATTCACATTTGTGTGAATGAAAATGTTTGTATGGACTATTTTTTCAAAAGCTAAAAGACTGTGAATCGATGTTTCTATATACAAAAAAAATCCTTTCATAACTTTCATTGAATCAAAAAAAAGTTAAGAGAAAATGAAAGTCAGAATGTTACTTTTAAAAAAATATAATTGGTTGCATCTTTAAGAAAAATGAAAAATGTAGAAATCAAAATCAGAAAATAAAAAGCGTATTTTTGAGATTTCAGGATTGAAAAAAATATAGTCAAGAAAAATAAATTAGGTTTACAAAGTAATTAAAGCAAAAACAATAATTAGTCAATTTCCAGACCGCATAATTCTTCACTTTGAAGAACTGGAAAGTAAAAAAAATCATTCCTTAAAAAAAACTTCGATGCATGCAATAAAGTCAAAAACGGCTACAAATTGCATATAGTCCTTATTTTTATTGAAAACATTGCTATGAGAAGACACACAATAAATTCATGAAAAATTCAGAGCTTTAATTTATTTGTAGAAGCGAAATTGATTTTAAAAATTATGTGTATGACTGATGAAAATAATAACAAACACATACACAATATTAAATGAAATGATTAAAAAAAGTCGATAAATGTTGAAAATGCATAACAAAAAAGGGACTCTTTATATTTGTAGCTTTGTATTCAGTTTAATAAGTTAAAAAAAAATACTCTTGAAGTAAAAGCTTCACGAGTAGCACTCATTTGAAATTATCGATTAAAAATTAAATAACAAAATGGAAAAAATATAAAACTTTTCTACAAAAATCATAAAAAAGGCTGTTAAAATGTTAAAAATTGCATAAAAACAATGGATATAACAGAGTGTAAGAGAAACACTAAAATCGTTAAGATAGAAATTGTGTGAATCTTTAAAATGATTATTCTCACTTCTTTCTTTCATACAACAAACTTAACATAAAAAGTTTGAACTATTTTCATTACTTCCAAAAAAGAAGAGTAAATGAAAACTGTCTCCTTTTTGAGAATGATCTTGAAAGATTTAGCAGAGTATTATTTTTTTGCACACTTTATTAAACAAAATTTAAATTATATGATGATAAAAAATGAAGTGCATTTCATGAGATATTTGATACATATATTAAAACATTTTTTTAATTCGCATTAGAATGCAGCGATATCTATTTTCTGTTCTTTATCAATTTTATAATTTTATTTCCCACAAAAATGACTTGTTTTTTTGGAGCAGTCAAATTAGTCAGAAAAAAAACCAACCACAAACATAACTCAAAAAAGTTAAATTCATTTAAAAATCTTTGTGTTTTAATTCTTTAAAAGAAAGTAATTTTCTTGACAAAATATTAGAAATTACAAGTGTATTGAAAAAAAAAATAAAGCATTTTACTCTAAGCGGTAGATGTGAAAAAAAGAATTAAATAAAAATTATTGAGAAAAAGTAAAAACTCTTTTAATGACATCGGTTCTATTTTCTTTTTACAGGATGTATTCCTATTATTGTGCTTCGTTGTCACCACCACAACTATCATCGTCGAATACTAGTGCTTTTAAGGATCATAATGTCGGCTTCGATTAAGTTTAAATAATATAATTTTCATAAAATGTCTATAGTATCATTTGTTAATTATTGATCTCATCATCGTTTTTTTTCTATTGTTATCTAATAAAATGAAAAAGTCTTGAAGACTATTGGAGCTCAAAATTTTCACTCATTGTCTCTTTCTTCATTCTTTTTTGCTCCTTTCTATATTTTATAAATTTTTCAATCATCCATGAAATTGCACAAGTAAATGTGGTAATGTTCAAACAATGAAGAGTTATTACATAGTTTGAATGATCTCGAATGAAACCTGTGAAAATTGTTAATTACTACTAAATGATTGATAAAATCTTTAAATTTTATAATTACCAACAACTGGACCCATAAAAATGTAAAATAATCCAGAAAAAAGCAAATGAATTCCCATTGCCGAAGGCAATCTTGAAATTTCAACATGTGATGGTATGCATAAAGCCATAAAAACAGTTCGCACTATTATTGAGAAAAAAAAAATTTAGTGAACATTTAAATTATATAAAAATTTAAAACTAACAGCCTTTGTTAAATCCAATCCATAATGCAACTATCAGTGACATAGTGAATGTATGAAAATGTGCCAGCACTATATAGATAGAAAAATAATTGGGTTAAAGACTGATAATAACTCTTCCTTCATAATAATCTTCTTATCTTATCTCTATGTAGTATTACCTATTCTTCCTATTGCCATGTTTACTACACCTAATAAGAAAAAAGTCCTATTCTCTAATCGCGTGTAATTGGCAACAAAAGGTATGAAAAAACGACAGCAAATATCAGCAATTCCCAAAATTGACATACAAGTTGCAATTTCTGCTGAATTCAAACCAAATTCTGATAAAACAAATGGTGTGAGAATTGAAAAATTAAGTTCTGCAAAATTGGCCAAAGTAATTCCTATCATAATATTTAAATAGCTCCAATCTTTTAAAAGATCGAGATCAAAGAAGATAATTATCTTTTGACACAATGAAAGTTTTTCATTAGAATGAGTTTCTTCCTTTTCATCCTCTTCTTCTTCGACTAAAGGTTTATTTCTTATATCAAGAAGATATTCTTGTTTTAATTCTTCGCATGTGCACTTTAATAAATTGTTTTCACTTGCTGAATTGACATATTCTTCAAGTTTGTTCTTAGCCATATTTAGCACATCCGTTTCCATACCAATAAACCCTTTGAATGATTGTTGCTGTCTAAATGATTTAACACTATGGTTGTCTATCATGTATTTGTTTTCATTAATTTGAGGTAAAGCAATTGAATTTCTAGAAGCCATTGGCGTCGCAGGTTGTGTTTTATAGTGCTTGAATGAACCAACTGACATATTTTTTGTTACTGAAGATTCATTTTCTTGATTAATTTCCGCAATTCGTTGACTCATTCTTAAGTCTTTAACTCCTCTAACAAATGAAGGACGTTTCGATGATACAGCCAAATTTTGATTGGAAGCTTTTTTCGAGTCAAAATCGCCAACTCTTTTTGAAGCAAGACTCATTTTTGAACTATAAACTGATCTTTTTGTTGGCGTATACCAGCCTTCTCGAGCAAGCATCGGTGTGGCAGGTTCATCTGCATTAAATAAATATTGACTTGAAAAAACACTTCCTCTTTTCGAAATATCCTTTTTGAATGATTTACAATATGGACATTCAATTTCTAAAAGCATTTCCTGCTCTACATTGTCTTTTGATTTCTTTTTTACATGCCAAATTACTGGTTGTAAAAGTAATGCACAGCAAATAGCATTCATTGCTAATCCACAAAAGAGTAAAACTGTTCCGCTCACTCCAAAATGAATTATTGAATAAGTAACAATATAAGGAAAAACGATCGGGCCAAGAGCTGTGCATGACCAGCTGATTCCCATAACAATTCTTCTTTTCTCTTTAAAATATGTGTTAAGGGCAAGAGCATTTGATGATGTCGTTAAACCTACACCAGCGCCTGTAAAAAAATTTTGTCACTGTGATAACACATAGATAGAAAAGAAAATTCTCTAACTCACCGTAGAGAATAGAAAAACTTAATAAAAATGTAATGAACGAATTTGCGAATGAAGTGAAAAATATGGCAAGAGATACGAGTGTAGAACCGAAAAATGCCACTTGACGAAATGAAAATCGACGAAAAACTGGACCATTTGCTAAACCTATCAAAGAAGTTGCAGCTTGATTAATATTGATAATAGTTGTAATCTCAGATGAAGATATTTGAAGAGAAGAAAGTCTTTCACGAAAGAGAAGACCAAATTGCTGAAGTACGGGAAAAGTTGATAAATTTGAACATCCAGCTGCTAAACAAATTATCCAACCGAAACCTCCATCAGGTGGAACAAAATCAGGTCCCAAATCAGAATGATTTTTTTTCTTTTTTGGGGAACCTTTTTCACTTGAATTTTTCATTTTTTTAACGCGTGTCAGATCTCACTTCAAAAAGCAATTCATGAATTTTAATCTCTTTTTTTCTTTTCAAGATTGTACTTGCAATAAGCCTTAGTACCGTCTTCACCGAAAGCTGAAATACAACTGATAGCATAACTGAATGTAGTCAATAATCGATAAATACACTAAGGTAGTATTGTATTTCAAATGTATTGCTTTATTATGATAACATTATCATTCTTTTTTTGACGTGATAACCTTTCTTTTGGATTCACGTGACAAACACTATGTTACTTATTACAGGTTGAATATTTAGGGAATAGAAAATGATTATTAGAATTATTATTTAATGAAAAAAGAATTTAATTGCGCAATCTTCGCAAGCGTTTGGCTTCTTCTTGACGACGATACTTTCTTTCTGATGGTGTATCGTGTTGAATGTTAAGTATGATATTTGCTCTTTTTGCTCTTTCTCTTGCTTGCAAAACACCACTAGGTGCATCTTCAAATTGATCCCAATCTTCTTCCTGTCCGACTTGTGAAGAAACAGCCGAATTAAATCCTGAGTCAATATCATTATTATTTTCTTCTTGTTGTATTTCAATGTATCTTTCGACAATTATGCGATCAGGACAATTTCGATGATGATACTGTAGATAAAATTGATAATCAGATTGATTTGAAAATATTTGAATAGTTTCATAACTTACATCTATTTCATGATCAGGCATGACATGCATAATATTAAATTTGCAGACTGCAGTTCCATGAACACTTTGAGTTTTGCGACACTTGATTAAATGTTTTGGCATTCTGTTTCAATGAAAAAATAATTATAAATATTCGATTATTGTGAAATTTATTTTTTTGATTAAATTACCGATGAGCAACAACCATATGTGCCGGATTGTATGGACATGCTTCCAAACGCTCACTTTCAGGCAAATTATCGATAGAAAAATGTGGACCTGTTGCCATTTTAAATAAAATTATATTTTGCAGACTGAAAAAATTTCACTACTAAAAATTGAACGAATAAAATGAAATTTAACGAAACTTTCGTTAAAAATATTTTGTCTAATGGTTGTAAAAAACCGTTATATGTCAATGATACATTTGAAGAATATAAAAATCTGCTTTAACGATTCTAATGAGACTTTTCCTTCTTCTCTCAAAACAAGAAAAAAAGTACAATTCACAGTGAGTAGTAAACAAAATAAAAACTCTTTTTAGTTTATTTTTGTGTTCTCTCACGAACACATCAAAGTAGAGAAACAAAATTATAATTTTTAATTTAATTCATTTTCTATTTTTGAATGTGTCAATAGAATTGAAAAATATAGGCTAACAAACTTTTAATGAGATTAATAATTTCTATTTCCTGATTTTTTATACAATCTCATATAAAATAACAATTTAATGTTTTTTTAAATATTGAAACAAAGCTAAGAAAAAAAATTAATTTTTCAGTTATCTCATAAATCCGATATCAGTGATAAAGACTTCGATAATTCGAGGTCTAATTTAAAATCAATGTCATGTGTGTATATTATAAACAAAATTCTCTATTAAAACAGAAGAAACAGATTAAGTCACCTTACGTGTGTACACAGCTCTCTGTATTAACGATGTTTACTGATTTGCAGAGACTTCAATGATCATGATAAAAATTATTTACTTTAATGTTGAAAACCGTGCTGTTCAGACGAAAAAAAAATTCTTTCCTGTTATTAATTAAAAGAAAGTAATGCAAAAGAATTATTTTTGTTTGTTTTCAAATATACAATAGAGAAAAGTGAAGTGTAATAAGATGATTTAAATTTTAAATTGAGCATGTGACGAAATAATTTAGAACAGAAAGTGATTGTGATAATAATTTATTATACAAAAAATATGTCGAATATTAAAAAATATAGATCAAGTGTAAGTGAAAAAAATGCAGGATCATCATGGAAGTGGATGATAGTTTTGTCATATGGGATTGCAAATGTAAGTCAAATCACATGTTCAGTTCGGACTAAAAAAAAAATAATATTCTTATCTTGATGATTTGCTTCACTGTCATGATAAAAATAAAGATAATCGATAATAAATAAGGAAGGCAAAAGTGAAATGATTGAAAACAAGAATTTTAACGCATGCTATGCGATGACGATTAAAGTCTCTCTTATCGCTCGCCTCTATAAATTTTATCAGTGCTTTAAAGCCTCGACATTATTGTTCTTATATCAACAATGTCTACTTATCTGTCTCTCTATTCAACTTTTATTTGTGAATGAACTTGCATTTTAGATACTCATCATTCCTGTGATAACATCATCATCTTTAATTTTCAAAGATAAATTCAAAGAGCTAAATTTTTCCGCTCTAGAAGCGAGCATAATACTTAATTTAAATTCAGCGCTTGGAATGTTATTAGGATTATTTAATGGTGCACTTCTAAATATATTTGGATACAGAAAAATTGCGTTTATAGGTGGAATTTTTTTCTCTTCTGGAATCATTGCAACTGCATTCGCGGAGACATTCAAACATTTTCTTATCACCTACAGTATTATTGCTTGTATGTCTAGCCAGCTGATTTAAAATTAGCCACAAAGTTTCAAATTATTTGTTTTTTTAGCAATTGGTATGGGATTGTGCTCATCATCATTTTCATTAGCTCTTAACACTTATTTTAAAGAGGATAGAAACAAAGCTTTTGGAATTGGAGCAACTATCACAGGTTATTGAACTGATTTATTATTTTTAATTAAAAATTACAATTTTTTAAAATTAAATTTTAGGAATTGGTCCAGTGATGCTGCCACATTTGGTGACACTTCTGTTAAATTTTTATGGAACAAAGGGTTGTGTTCTAGTCATTGGAGGACTAACATTAAACATAATAGTTGCTTCTTTAATGCTGCGGCCTTTTAAAAAAACAAAACAAAGTGATGTAACTAACAGCACAAATACTCAGGGTAAAAGTTTTAGTACTGAAAATGGAAGTCTTCATAAACCTACACCTTCTGTTAGTTTTAGTGGGTAAGAATATTTCAATTTGCTAAAACATAAATATACTTAAATTTATTTCTTTTAGAATTTCACATGAAACAAATTCAATTAAAACACTTTCTGATGATGAAGAAGAGTATTTAGAAACTTGTCCAATATATCATGATGTCGATACACAAAGTATTTATGGCTTCGATATAATTATACATCCATTGACTAAAAGTGAAGAAATCCTTTGGAAAGATTGTAAGAAATATAATTATTACTCAAAAATTACAAAAATATTCAATTAGAAAATATTTTCAGTGGATTACAAATTTATTCCAAAACAATCACATTCACCATTGCCACATTCACAAAGTGATCATCAAATTGTGAGGAGACGATCAGGAAGTGTAGATTACACAAGTAATGGTCAAGTAGATATTCAATTATTAGAGCAACCACCTTCAACAACAAAAAGATGGTTCGAAAGTGGATCAGTTGCTTCAGTTAATTTAGGAAGTTCAATGAAAATTTTTCATGAAGATGAAAGAAATTTGTCAAATGTTAGAAGAAGTCATTCAAGATTAAAAATTTTTGATGATAAAAGTTTTTTGGGTCGAAGAGCATCTCTAATAAAAAATAGTTTCATGCAGAGACGAAATACAGTAGCAGTCATTCCGGAAGATGATTTACCGAAAATAGAAGAAGAAACGAAACCAAGTGAGCAAAATCCACCACCTCCTTTGATAGTTATTAAAAAGAAATCGACATGTTGTGAGCCAATTAGAAGAGGCTGGAAAAAATTCATTAAAGTTTTCGACTTAGGACTTCTGAGTGATAAAATTTATTTGAACATAATGATTGGAATTGCTATTGCAATATTTGCTGAAATCAATTTTTCACTACTTACACCATTCATATTAAATGAATTTAATTACACAACTGAAGAAATTGCAATTTTTATGAGCACTCTTGCAACAGTTGACATCTTTTGCAGATTTATCTCGCCTTTCATTGGAGATTTTCTAAAGCAACCAGCTAGAATTATGTATATGTATGCATTATTAATGTTGATCATCATGCGTACATGTCTTATGTTTTCAAATTCTCATAATGATTTACTTTGGGTAGCTTGTGGTATGGGCATTGGTATGTATGAAAAATTATCATGAAGTGTCAAAAAAATATAAAAGAATTTTTAGCTAAAGGAGTGCGACAAGTTTATATGAGCTGCATAATTCCAAGCTATATTCCATTAGACAGATTAGCAGCAGCTTCAGGCATACAAATGGTAGCAAATGGTATAATTCTTTTAACTATGGGTTCTTCAATAGGTAAAAATCAATAAAAAAGTTTAAAACTATTCGCAAATAACCATTTTTTCTCTGAAACAGGTTTCTTCAGAGATTTATTTGGAAGTTATATAGTGTGCATAATTTTTATTAATTTTGTTACATTCACAACACTTACATTGTGGACAATTGAATTAGTTTATATGAAACGTAAAAATGTAAGAGTTGCCAAAGAAATTGTAGAAAATCAAATTCCTGAGCTGTGTAAATTTAATATAGAAGTTAATTGACATAAGATTTTTAATCATAGCAAACCTCGAAATATTTTGAAAATAAAAGTTATTTTTAAAAATGAAATCAAAGCATGAGTGTAATTTATTGCGCGATTCTATTTCTCATTTACCAAAATTACTTCCAAGTGCAACATGGTCAGAAAGGATGAAAAGAAGGTTTAATAAATGGCTACTGGTATCAATTAATCATCCAGAAGTATTTTCATATTTAAAGAGCAGCAAAGCAATTGAAAAAGAGAGCAAAAGACAAGTCGAAGCTGGACATATTATTATCCATCCTCTCTCAAAATTCAAAAAATATTGGAATGTTTTGATTTTTGTCTTCATTCTAATGCATTTACTTATGACAGCATTTACAATTGGCTTTTATACAGATATGACGAACTATCAAAATGCTGTAATGACACTTGTTGACGTTTTATGTTGTTTTATTCTTTGGATTGAAATTTGCATTCATTTTCGCACTGGCTACATTATCAGTGAAACAAATGAAATTGTTATTGATCCTAAAGCGATTGCAAAAAATTATTTAACTACTTATTTCATATTCGATGCTATTTGTTCTCTTCCTTATGCATTGTTTATGATGTATGTAATAAGAGAAGAATTTGCTACAATCAATGGTGCCACAATTATTTATATGTTCTTTCTCTTTAGTATTAGCATTTATCGCTTTAATCGCATTTTGTGTTATTACACATCAATTCCGATTATGTTGAATTTGTCAGAGAATACTTCAAATGTAGTTGTAATTTGTATACGTACATTTTATTTGTGGCACTGGGCATCGTGTATTCGTAGATTAGTTCCTTTGTATGTAGAAAAAAATCCCATATACAGCCTCAATTGGCATGAAGCTGAAGTTGAATCTAAATTTCATGTGAGCCGCGTACATTTAATTTATGATCGTGATTTTTCAAATGTAGAGAATGTCATTCTTGATAATTTATATGAGATTCTCTCAAATTATACTCTTTTGAACAAATACACAAGAACAATGATGATAACATTGAAGCTTGGCCTACAATCAGGTTATGGCTCTGAAACAGCTGATTCTATTTTGAATATGCTGATGACGTCTTTCATAATACTTGCTGGTTGGGTGTATTGCTCATATGTTCTTATTGTTGTGTCCAATATTATTATGGCATCGTCAATATCAACTACAAAATTTCAAGACCTAATTTCTGAAATCAAAGTCTATGCAGATAATAAGAAACTGTCAAATGAATTACGTATGAAAATGATTATGTTTGCAGAGAAAAAATTTCAAAAGAATTATTTCAATGAGGAAGCAATAAAGCAATCGACAGCTGTTTGTTTGAGAAAAGAAATTCAAATCAATGCATGCTCAAATTTAGTGGCTCGTGTGCCATTATTCAAAGACATTCCTGATTTGCTTCTTGAGGAAATTGTAGGATGTTTACAGTTTGAAATTTATTTTCCACAAGATATTATCATACAAGCAGAAACAACTGGCGATTCAATGTATTTCATAGCTTATGGTACGGCTGCAATTTTGTCAACAAGAGGTAAAATTGTGTTTTATCTAACTTTTTTTGGATAAAAAATAATTTTTCTTTGTGTTTAGGTCGTCGTTTACAGATTCTTTCAGATGGCTCATATTTTGGAGAAATTTCATTACTCATTAGAGGACAGAAAAGAACAGCGACTGTACAAGCACTTGAAATTTGTGAAGTTTATAAATTAAGCTATAGAGATTTTCGAAAGGTGATTGAACCCCATAGGGGCATACTCAAGAGAATGGAAGATATTGCACGAGAGAGAATTCGAAACACTTACATGCAAGAGAATTCTGATCGAACAAGATTTATGAATAATCAGCGACTTCAAAATTAAAATTAATCTTTGTTTTTTCACCCATTCATTCATTCAACTCTATACTTTTACTACACTTTTTTTTTCTTACTATGTGACATAAACAAAACATAAAAATTGTGATTATGATGATTATGCACCATAATTTGTAAAGGGGTCAAGACAAAGTATAATTGATTATAATTTATTCGTTTCAAATGAAATTAAAATTAAAATTTTGATTAATTTACATTTTTTTTGTCAGTTTTATAAAATGATATTTCTCATTTTGATTGATGAACTAAAATGATAATGATAGAAATCTCTCTCCTTATAAATTACTAAGAACAGTTAGAAGATTAAGCAAACTTTTATTTATTATTCTTTACATCATCACATCAAATGAACAGCATGTGTACATTGCCGAGAATATTGTTTCAGCTGAAATAAACGTCATAAATAAAATAAAAAAAAAATCAAGACCTATGAGTGTCATTAGATATAAAATTAATTTCTAATCGGTTATTATAAAAACTACTCAGAAAATACTTTAGCTTGTTTTGAAAAAATAGAATGAAAAATATTAAAAATTCAGCGGAATCGTATGTCATAGAAACAAAAAAAACAATTTGTATATTATCAAAGCTCAAAGAGCATATCATGCAACATACTAAAATAGAATTAAATATGAGTGTCAAGTGTCAAAAATTGAAGTTGTAAACAATAACACCAAAATTTCAAAAAAAATCTTTGAAAACAATTATCTCGTAGTTCCTATCACGTTACTCATTTTCGGGGTCCTTACCTCTTATTATTTTTCATCAATGAAACAGACAAAATCGTAAAACAAATGAAATCGGCTGATAAGAGTTATTTATACATTCATTGATGCAGTTTACTCCAGAAACAGAAACAAAAAAGATTCAAAAAATTTAAAATTTAATAAAGAACATTTTAATCACAATATGTAATTATTATTAAGCAGAGTGTGTAAGGTGCGTGACATCCGTTAAACGCACTTTTATTTTTAGCGATTTTGCCACTTCTACAACGTTTTTCTTAAAACGGCTTAATATTGGATTCTATAGAATCCGGCTACAACGATAACTCATTATAAGAGCAGTTAGAGAGGTTTAAGTTGGCCTTCTGACAAGTTTGAGATATCCGCCGGTAGTTTAATAGAAGAGTACCTGACCGGAAATAAGGAGGCGCAAATTCGATTCCCGCTCGGACTAAGACATTTCAAAGTGTCTTTTTTCTGCTCGTCTTCCAACAGAAACGAAGAAAATTCATAAAAATTTTATTAAGAACATTTCAATCACAATATGTCATTATTATCAAGCAGAGTGTGTATAATACATAATATAAGAAAATAAAACACATGAGGTAAGAAGAATGCTTCCATTTAGCAACATGTAGTTTGTAAAAAAAATGAGAAAGTTGTAAAGAAAGAGAGTAAAACAAAGAGAGAATTATGCATTTCGTTCATACTCGTCTCGTGTCGTGAAAAATATTGAGAAAATTTTTTCTGTGAGCGTGAGCTATATAAAAAGAGCGCAGTGTTCTACAAACTTTTCAGTTATCATTAAACGTTTCAACACTATTTTTTCACATAAAACAAAGATTGAAATATAAAAGAAAAGAATTAGTCTTTATAGAAATGAAGAGTGACATAGTTGCAAAAAATTTTCTCGAAAAAGGAAATGAACAGTTGATTCGTGAAAATTTTACCGAGTCTTTGACCAACTATAACAATTGTTTACGTTTTGTATCGAACAATACAATTGAGTCAGCTGCTTTTGCCGCACGTGCTGAAATATTTTATAAAACTGGTCACTATAAACAGTGTATTGAAAATATTCAAAAAGTAAAGGATTTAAATAATTTCATTGATAAAATGGAATATTTAACGAACATTGAAGAGAAAATTAAGAACGGAAATGAAGTTACTGATGAACGTGATGAATTCTTTAAGTTGTCGCTTCCGAAAAATGAGAAAATACCATTTATTGCAAACTGTCTTGAAGTTCGTGAGAATGAAAAGTATGGTCGATTTATTGCAACAACTCAAGATCTAAATCCAGGTTCTATCGTAATTATAGAAGAACCATTTTACAAAATATTATCGACAACGGAAAGAAGCTCACGTTGTGCAGTCTGCTTAAAACAAAATGCACTTAATTTAATGGCGTGTAATAAATGTTCAACAGGTAAGTGTTTTGTTTATTACGAAGTAATTTTAAGTAAGCGGAAACTTGTTTTTGAAAACTTACCTAAATAATATCGTATTTCTTGGAAATAATTGATACATTGATGATAATTGGATTATATTCAGATATTGTGTATTACGTTTTCTTAGTTAATATAAGAATATTAAAAGCAATTAATTCCTTTATGGTGAAAATTAAAATCTGTTTATCAACTAAAATGTAACTTTGACAGATGAAATCCCCAACAGCTTTTTAACATTGATAACAAATTATTCATTACATTGTAAACTAAACTAATGACGTAAACTAAGTCAAAAGGTCATATCCTTCAAAACATCGTTTAAAGCCCAGTAAAACCCAAAACTGTTTAATCTTTGTTATTTAAATATGTGTCAAATCAATCATATTATTTGAATTCTCAACATAGTTTCATGTTAAACTCTAATCAGACATATTATAGCTAAAAGAACAAAAATAAATAAAAGATAATATTTCATCAGTTGTTGAAAAATAATTGCACTACAAACACAATGCACTGCGATTAAAAATATGCACACAACACATGCGCATGCAATGAAAAAATACTGCTTCACTCTCTCGTTTCTTCCATAAACAAATTATTTATTTTCTCAAATTTTATTTTTAGCAATGTTTTGCTCAGAAAAATGCGCCGATTCAACAATACACAAATACGAATGCGGTATAATGGAAGAAAATTTTGAGAAGGCACTTTTGCGACGAATGTTTTATCAAGCAATAGAAATTTGTGGATCCCTTCAAGAATTAGAGAAGCTGATGAATCATCATGATCCTAAGAAAACAATCATGAATTTTGACTTGAACGATCCTGATGAGTTGAAGAATTTTAAGAATCGAATGTTAGCAACGATGACATTGGCAGAAAGAGAACCTTGGTCAAATGATGCTTATACAAAGTATGAAACTGTTACAAAAGAATTAAAAGCTGAAACTGAACATGAAAAAGATTTTTTGCGTAATTACTTGGTTCATTGTCTGAAGAGCATGACAGTAAATTTCTTCCATTTCTTTTGGTCAAGTGAAGAAGGAGCTGAAGGTAAAGGTTTTGCGATTTGCTCTCTTGCCGCATATTTTGCTCACTCGTGCGATCCTAATTGTGACAAAATTGATTTTGATAACAAATTTGTATTTGTCGCACGAAAGCCTATCAAAAAAGGAGAACAGCTGACTATTTGCTACGATCGTTACAACTTTTTGACACACAGTCTCGCAGAGCGAAAAGAATATTTTAATCGCGTCTATACATTTGATTGCGGGTGCGTAGCTTGTACTCAAAATTATCAAAAACTTTGTAATTTGCCGAAAGTTGATAAAGAATTTATTGAACCCAAAGTGAATCATGAATTGTTCAGTGCGATGCGAATGCAATATCAAAAAAATTGTGAATACATTCGTGACAACATTGAGCATTATCCGTGCTACGAGATCTGCACTCTGATGAACCAAAACAATCATTTACTACAGTCGATGGGAAATTTTTTGGCGCTCTCTTAAAACATTTAATTGAGAATGTTAAATTTCAATTTTTTACTTCCAAGTTCAATGACCTTTCAGATCATTTTTATTTTTGAAATTTTAAAACTTTTTGTATTGGAAGCAACAATTAATTATTTTTTAAGTTAATAAAAAGTAATATCTTAAATGGATTTTTCTTTTTATGATAAACTACCGCTTTGCGGTCTTCTTTTGCCAAAACATTTGAAAATCGCACTCATTTTCAATATTAAGCATCGAAACACTTGAGCACTAAACATTCGAGTGCTGAGCACTAAACAAAACACTTAATGCTGAGCACTTAAACACTTAATATATGTGTTGAGCATTAAAATACATAATAATTACTTGATAGCTTCAGAAATCAGTCAGTCATAGATTCTGTAATAGAAAAAATTGCATCATCATCATCATCCCACATTCTTTATTTCATCTCAACCGTTGAAGATCAATTTTGCATGCGAACTTAATTTTCTCATCTGATTTTACTTGGCAATAATAAAGTGCTTCAACCTGACATAATAAAAATGTAAATTTTTTCACAGTTTCCAAAAAGCTTCCACGTTTATTGACCTTTCTGTTAAAATTAAATTAATCACAATTGTATTACGAGAAAAAAATAGAGCAGCTGAAGAATAAATAATTAAGACGAGAAGAATGAGAACGAATTAAGATGTGAAACGACAGTGAAGAAGTTTTTAATGAATGATGTTTAAAATGACACCAAAGGACGCGCCGTTGTCCATGCTATTGGTTGATTGTATGCTGGATCTTGAACGTAGCTTACTGGCAAGAAATTTACATTACTATTGACAAAAGGTTTTGGTGTGATGCTAACAAAGTTTGTTGCGGGATTTTCGGCAACAACAATTCGTTGTGATTGAAGCGTTTCAGCTGGATAGTAGGCAGTTTGTGTGTGATGTTGTTGATCTATTAAATTACTTGGTGCAGGTCGTGCAGCAAAATGTTCTGAATGTGTAGGCAATTGATTGACATCATAAAGATAATTTGGTTGTGTCGGCAAATGATTACCAAAAGCTCGATAACCAAATCGATCGGCAATGTAGTTAACTGTGTATTGCTTCCCATCTGGACCGATATATGAATAATATCCTCTCACAACTTTATTTGGACCATAGCCATAAGAATCTTGTTTTGCTTTGATTCCATTATCTGTTTGATATTCGTAATTGAAACTGCCATCGATGTCACGATGTTCAGTCGAATAAATTGTTCGCGAGTAATGATCAGGAGTTAGTCCATATTTGAGATATTCTGGCATTTGAAACTTTTGACTCCCTCGGTATATCGCTTGACGCGTGTTACGGTCATTTGTTGGTGATACTTTATTGTCAATGGGAGCAGCAATAGATAGATGAAGTATAAGCGATGCAATCAATAACGACCACAAGTGCTTGAATTGAGAAAAGAGGGAGAAAAAATAATTTTTATGCAAATTAATTTGTCTTTTATTTTACAATGTCAATTGGCATGCAAATGCTCGAGGCATTTGAAAAACAAATATGGGAAAATTGAGGCGATTTTTTAGTGTGAAACAGTAACTGCTGCTGCACACATCTTTTTTCATTGTGATGCCTGTCCATCTGTAATTTTTTTGTCTTTCCCGCACTAACTATTGTTCGTAATAGACATTTTGGACTCTTTCAAGGCAAAGACGACAGTTGAATAAATTTAATTTTTCAAATGGCCATTTAGTGAACAATGTTATAAATAAATCGAGACAGTTTACACAATAGAACACTTCATTACGTGTATCACTGTTATTATATCACTCAATGATGCATGCATGTCGCAGAAAAGTATCATGTTGAATGGAAAATTACTTTCTTCGTCACATAAATGTTTAGTGATGTCAAGATGTTGTTTCTTTTGTTTTATTGTGCAATAATATGAAATGTTTTATTTCAAAACAATACACTGATAAGCTTTGACTTTTATAATAGAATTTAAAACTCTTTTAATGGCTATTCAGACATGAATGTTGATTTATGAATTAAACAATCAGTTTAGTCGCGAATATTTGTTTTTGGCTGCCAATTAACACTTAACTAATTCACATGAATATAAATTATGTATTTTAGTCACCGGAGCATGGAAAATAAGTTCATGTTAGCAGCACATTGCAATTAATATTATTAACATTTATAAAGTTAATAATTCGTTAGAAGTTTCTAATTTAAGCAAATTTTCAACTAATAAAAGTTCACATTTTTGTAATCTTACCAAGATCATTTTATAATTTATTCAAATTTTCTTCTTTTTAATTAATATATCACCACAATATAAAGTCAGTAATTATTGTGAAAAGTGATTGATAAAAATCTTAATTCCCACACATATATACACACTAGATTATAATCTTGGGAATTTTCAACTCCTCTCTTTTACTTTTAATTACACTAAAATGCCTTTCAACATTAATTTATTAGAAACATTTCTTCCGGATGGTAAGAAAAATAAAAGATAAGTCCACGACAATTGCACTAATGTTTATATTTTTTTCTGCTAGTCACAACTAGCTTACTGCTACTACTTCTTTAGTGTTCAACGGAAAAACTCAGACTGAAACAGATTAAAGAAACAGCATTTAGTTTTTATACCAAATTAACCTTGCTCTCAGCGCGAGGAGCAGCGCGTAATGTGAGGCATATATTAAAGACGCGTGCTAGAGACACCTTTGTGTGTGAAAGAGCGTGGTGACAACTTGCTGATTTTTTTTTTGGGAATTTGATGCGATTTTAGAGATTGCAAAAATAATTTTTAATATAAATCAAAGACCAATGCAGTGTGTATGCATGAACAAAAGAAGTTTGTGCGAATTATAGAAGATGATGACTTGTGGGTTCTACTAAATTTAATTAAAATTCTTTCTTAAATCCGCTTACAACTCACATAGCTTAATGAGCCTTTGCCATAATTGAAATTAAATATGTGCATGCAGAACAGTCAATAGAACATCAATTCATATGTCAAATAAAAGGTTTTTCTAACGCCCCCGAAAACACAGAAAATCAGCAGCTATTTGTTTGTCATGCAAAAAACAACCAAACAAAAGGTCATTAGACCAGTGATGTCACTACGCATTTAATAGCTACTGTTTAAAAAGAAGTAAAAGAGAGATATATGGCTATGGGATGAAATTATAAATAAATAAAAAGTTTTCAAGTTTATCCAATCAGGGCGCGCTCTGGAGTTTCCTCATTTAAATTAAAAGAATTAAAATTGCTCTTGGCTCAAAGACAATGGGACAATAAAAAAGTGAATTAAATTAATAATTTTTCGTCTTGATTATCATTTTACCTCTTTGCTCTCGGCCATTTGAAGAGAACATTTTGTGACAGCGACGCGCTTAAAGTCGATTTGATTTATTAGAACCTGGAGGCTGGAAGCTATTCCTAGTCAAATGTCATGATCGCGCATGTATACAAATGATAAATCAGTTTTTTTTCTCTTGAGGAGATTTTCGGCGAATATCATGTACATGAGGTGACAAAAATAAAGCAAATAACGAAAGATTTAATTTAAAATGTATCACATCTCATCTTAACGTGTCGCTGTGCTTGCTTTTGTTTGTAGATTGCGGCCGTGCCCTATAGTGTTTGAATTTAAATTAATTTTTATGATTGCACACCTTAGATCAGATAAATGGACAACTGAGAGTTGAGTTATCATCATTCGAACGCAATACAATTATTAATGAATTTCTTGCAAGTGCGCGGCATTTCATTGAAGTCTTTTTATGGAATCATTAATCTTATTTATATTTCTTCGTTGTAGCACATATGTATCGATTTACATATTATGACATTCATTCTTTCGATGCAAGATTAAGTTACTGTTTGGGTTATAAGTTTTGAAGGTTTGAATTTGACCTCTTAATTGTTAAGCGCCATCTCAACTGATTTGAAGTGTCATACTGATGATGTAATTAATGCTGAATAATTTTTCTAATTTTAAAAACTATTCTCACATAACTTTTTTTTTGATGAATAGTGTGCTACCTAGAATTGTGTCATATCACAAAAATTACAATAACATCATACAACAATTAGAATAAGTACAAGGAAGATTTATTTTACATAAGAATATAATATGTCGGGGTGAAAAATATAAAAGTCAATTGTATTCAGATAGATAGTTAGCCTAGGTTAATTAGTGGTTATGAAATGTTTATAATACGGTATTGTAAGTAGAGTTACACATAATTTAGAGAGCTGTACATATCATTTATTAAACAGTAGAACTAAAAACCTTCAAATGATTGATCATAAAGTACAAAACTATTGAATGGAATCAATAACAATTTGTACGACAGATCGTTAAAAATAGATTTTACAAAAGAATTAAATGGGTGGGAAAAGAAAAAAAATCGATATGTGAAGTGGTTTGCATGCAAATGTGAATCTTAATGGAATTTTTCAAGCTAATTTACAGAGTTATTCTTAATTTTAATAATAATAGCTAAACACTATCCATTCACAATCTTTCTCTCTTTCATTCACACAATTTTACTGCATTCATTATAAAAAAAATGATCTCTCAATTATCTATATTTTAGTAAATAATATTATTAATTATATATCAGTCCTGATTTCATTATAAAATGTTATACGAAAATTAATCAAGATTTTTCTCACATCAAATCGAAATTAATTTTTTTCTCCTGAATAATTTATGCAAGATGGTTAAAAGCAAAATTCTATCAATAAATTGTTGCATAAATATCGATTGAATTTTTAAAAAAACTTCTTCTTACATAAATCGATTGAATAAAAAATAAAGTAATCATCATCATTATGCTACAAATCAGAGCACAATAATTGAAATTGCACAAACTTTTAACTGAAAAAATAAAATTAATGTTTCGGAAGATTCATTTTGTTTGTATGGCTACGACTCAGATGACTTCTCTGTGGTCGTTGAATCAATTGAATTCGTCACTTCCTTTCGTTCGGGTGTAATGATTTTTACGACCTACATAAGTGGAAAGATAATTGCTTATTGAGAACAAGAATGGAAGCAAAATGGAATTTTTCATTCACCTTCGGTTCCCCATCAATTGTCTCAACGTCAATTAAGTCGTCAGAATCATCCATTCTCCGTGATATTTCTGGTTTTAACTTCTTCGGCATTTTAATTCCTTAAAAAATTGAATAATATTCTTTAAAACAATTTAAATTGGAAAATCAACACACGCGTTTACCTGCCAATGTCGGTCGAATAGCAAAACGTGGCTTGTAAACACTCGTACTGTTTTCATTCGATCCTTCTTTAGGTAATGGCGTCACTACATAAATTTTTTCATTTGTTAATGGTGACACTGTCAAATGCAGCCGTTTCCATAACTCTTTAGGTGAGAGAGTTGCTTTGGGTGCGAAAACTTTCACACCTTCTTGAACATAATTGGACTGTGTTAAATTATTGTTTAACAACAATAGCTCATTATCACGATCTAAGAAACGATCATGTCTCTTCACATACGGCTCATCTCTTTTATAGAGGATGTTTTCATACTGTCGTTTTGTTTCTTCCATTAATTCAGGCTCGAATGTTGTTTTAGGTGCGAGAGTTGTCGTAGGAAATTTCATATAACTCTTTGCTCGCATTGTCGTTGTCAAAAATGAACTTGGAATTGCCTTCGTATGACCCATTAATGCCATCGTGCTTGATTTTCCTCGATATGTTTGCTCTGTCCAACCATCAATGTTTCTTTGCAATTTCATTAAATCAATTCGTGGTGGTTTTGGAGTTCGCTCTTTTTTCAATAAATCTCTAATGTTGTTTGCCACAACTTTAGTTAATTGTCGTGTTGGTTTAGGCGGATCAATTGAAACTTTTGATTCAACAATTTTCGATTCTTGTGCGTGTTCATGATATTCTTGATCGTTATGATATCCATGTGCATTGAATAATGGCTCAAAGGAAACTAAAGATTGTTGAGTTGTAATATTTGCAACTGTTGTTGTGGTTGGCTCAGTTGTGCTTGTGCTTATTGTCGTGATTGGAGAAGTTTCTTTTGTTTTAGGTGGATGTGTAACATAGTAGCCTCTTACTGGTCTATAAGTCAATATTTCTTGCTCATCTTGAGGCTTAAATGGTGAAGGTTTGTGATAAGTACTGTATGGAATCACAATTTGAATTTGTTTTGGTTTCTTTGTGGACAATGATCCGACAGAAAGCGGTTTAACAGTTTCTCGAGGCAATGTAATTCCAGCCGTTAGTCGAGAGAGGAAGGAAAGCGCTGTCGTTGAAGTTGGTGGAGTAACAGTTGTTGTAATTAGCTCTTCAGTATTTGAAGTACTAAACGGTGTAGTTGAAGTTGCAGCAGTCCATAAAGTTGACAATTTCTTTCTAAAATCTTCAATTGGCTTAAATGGCGGTAATGTTGTTTTGATTGTTGTTGTTGGTGTCGTAGTAGAGCCACTAATATGGAAAATTGGTGAATCAAGTAATTCGAGTGGAGTTTCACGATCGCGAATTTTATTATAATTCTTGTAATTACTCTTTTTTAATGCCTCTTCTGCCAAATCAGCTGCTGTTTGAATTGATGGTTCAAATTTCACGAGATAATTGCCCTCAGTTGTTGTAATTGTAGCGTCTTCCTCTTCATTTTCACGCGGTGGAAACACGCGATTTGGGTTCAACTCATCTTGGTCTGGATTTGTGACATCATCACCATCAACACTTTTGAGTTGATCGAAGGGCACAATGTCAAGAACCTGGTTAATATTGTGTTGATAATCATTTTCAGATTCAGCAATTGCACTGTCTGTATTTGTTTCAACACTCTCAACCACAATTGGAACATTAAGTGTCGCATTGTAGCTATCTAAATTATTTTCTATATCAATATTTATCCTCGATGTGCCACGATGTTGTTGCTGTTGGCTAAATTGTGTTTGCGTTTGACTTTCGCTTTTATTATGAACAACTTCCTGTGTGTTGATGGTAAAATCAGCAACGCGATTCGAGCTAATCACTTCAACTGCTGAATCATTGTCAGTTTGCGATAAATTTGCATCTGGTTTCACTTGAACATTTACATTACTTGATAATTGTGCGACCGGCTCGAGCGGTACAATTTTAATGAAGCCAGTCTTTTGATTTGTGTATGGATTATTGTTGAAATCTTTTGCATCAAAAAGTGGTGGAATAGGAGTCGGTGAAAGATTTGGAATTGGAATAGGAGCTAGAGCAGAATTTTCACCTTCAAGTGGAAGTAGATTAGGCGGAGGCAAGTATTCAGGATTAGTTACACTACTTATAGTATTTAAACCAGCTGTGAATCTTAATGGTCTATTATTTTGTGGTCGATTTGTTGTAAAAGTGATAACAGAAGTATCAATGGTGTTTGTATTTGGTTTTTCTGTGGTCAAAGGTGGAAACTTGACTGCTGGTGTTGTATATTTGTAAGTTGGCTGAACAATTTTAATTGGCACTTGAGAAGGCGGCGGAACGCCATAAATTTGATGTCCTTGATTAATTAATTTAAGAGGAGTCGATGATAAAGGAGGTGATTGTGTTGTTACTGGCACTCCATATCTTTGACTCGGTGTAGCAACAGGAGGAGCACCATAGACAAAGTTCGGTGTAGCTACAGTTGACGAAATTATAGGCGGTCCATATTTTTGTGATAGCGTAGTAGTTGGTTGTGAAATTTTGTAGCCTGAATTTCCTGATACAATTTGTGAATATTGATTTTCATTATTGAAATGATGTTTGAAATAAACTTGCTGCTGCTGTTGCTGTTGATTTTGCTGATTGCCTTTGACAAGTGGCATTTGATAAGTAGGAACCATTGGAATCCATGGAACTTTATTGCATGGAGAGCATTTTGTGAACATTTTTTTTGTTGTTCGAGCAGTAGTTGGCTCTGTATCACGAATATGCACGGGTGGAAGCGTTTGTTGAGAAATCACAAGTTGATGTTGATGTGGTGGTTGCGATGGCAAATGATCGATTTTAGGAGATGCTGGAAAATTATATTCTTCTTCTTCTCTTGACATTCCCCATGGATAAAACCAACTTGTAATTCTTTGAAAAAATGTTGGCTCTTGAGGAGGCGGTGGTGGTCGAAATTTAGTAAATGCATAATCGAATTGTGGTTGCTGTGGCGCTCTTAATAGCTCTGATGATGAAAAATGATTCATCAGAATGGTCAGCAAGAGAACTTTTAAAATCATTTCCATTATCTAAAATGAAAAGAACAAAGAAGAATGTAAGAAAGATAATAATGAGAATACGATACGATAATTAAAATTTATTTATGGTTTTTACGGCATTCCATTAGCATCTATTTGAAGATTTTGTTCCACGTATGTGTGAGCTAGTCTGACTGACCTGCATCAACAATTTTTTCGTTTAATCATCATCTTCACATTCGAGCCCTTCTCTTCTTTCACTCATCGAATGCATTATAATGATTAGTATTAAATAACACAAAACTATTTCTTCTTCATCTTTCTTTCATGACTCAAGTTCAAGGTATGAGTTTAATGAGCATGAAATGTACATATAATTTCTTTCATATACGCCTCTGAGGAAGGTATGAAGATGAAAAATGGTATTGTGATTATCTTTAATTTTGTTTTTCTCTCATCATTCTTTGAAATTATTTTCTTTTAAAAAGTAAT
>JACWBX010002819.1:0-12792 GCA_014622435.1 Polypedilum pembai
AAAAATTGGATTCTAGCCATTTTTCAAAATTTCAAGAAAATTTTCTTCAAAATGGCGGAAATTTCAACGTGGAAAATTAAGATCAAAACAAACCACAAGTTGCTAGTTTAAAAGTTCTAGCCTAATAAAAACTATCAAGGAAGATCTTTTTTGAATACAATGAACTAGATGCATTTGAGGAAAATCAAATTCAAGCAGTATTTCGTCGAGGGGACTCAATTTCTTGAAGATCCAGCGGATCAGCTCATTCAAGTGGACTTGTGATAGAGAAATAGCAAGTCAAAAATAGATAAATTCTTTATTATATAATTGAGAGTATTAACATATGAATTTCGCCGAGCCAAGCAGCTTCATGGACATTCTATGGACAGGCGAAGCATACTCATTCACGCAACACTCATCCCCTAAGCAGACAAATCAAAATTTTCAAGTGGATCAGTCTGAATCGGATCTTTAAACCACATCAGAGGATAGAGATGTCTTCTCAAATACACCTTATGTGTACACGCGAGCTTCTCTCGCTTTTTTTGGTTTTATTTATTTATTTTAACTTAAATAATTTTCATCATGGATTCAAGTTTTTTTAAAATTTTCTTGATTTACTTCAATTGCTTAATTGCCAAAATTCATTTTGTTAAAAACAACCAGATTCATATATGTAACTGATTTAAAACCGTTTAGGTTAATAGCACAAATATTCAAGCAGCATTATTGTTATGTATTTGTATATCAGTTAGTTCAATAAATATATATATATATATATATCACTAGTATATAGCTTCATGAAGAATAATTTAATAGTTAAGAAATTACTCACAAAAATTACAAAAATCTGAATTAAGCTGAACGATTATTTGCAATTTTTGTCAAAACATTACACTTTTAGGTCACAATTTAATTGCATTATGCAATTTGTGAGTAAAAACCTATAACTACTCATCAAGTAAAAAATTCTCTTTTATATTCAAACTAATACTTTTATTGCTTCCTCTTGACAGTCATTTTATTTCATGTTTTTGCATAAAACAAAATTTCTTGTTCTTCTCTTCGTTACTGAATTGAAAACTTTAATGTCGAGAAACTTTTCCATAAGAAAGAAAGAAAGCCGACAAGAGAGAAATTTTTAACGAGGGATGATAAATTTAATTCATTTTTTGAACAAAAGAGAGGGGAGAAGAGGAAAGTTCATTTAATTACATTTTGATTTACAAATTGGCTGACACTTTAGAAGCAGAGAAAGGGTGAGAAAGGGAAAATTTTTTGAAAAGATTGTTTTTAAAAGGGCGAGAAAATTTTTATTATAAAAGCTTCTGAAAAACTGAGTGATGAACCATGAACAAAAACTACAAACTTTCATCTGAATTCACATCACAGCTGTAGTAATATTAAATGCTCAACAAATTCCCATTTTATTTACTTTCAGGAGTTTTGTAAAACAATGTATCAAGAGAGAAAGAAGAGCTTTCTTCATGACATGCTTGTCAGAGTCACTTTTTTTAAAAGAAAGGCGAATAAAGTAGATTTTATCCAAGTGAGTGAGTTAATTAAATGAGTCAGTAATTTTTCATGCAAAAGCAAAAGAATAAATTTTGGGAGGAATTTATAATTGAGTGCAGTTTTAGAGGAAATATATTTTTTTCCTTGCTCTTGTAATTCCATTGTGTTTATATAGAAACAAATTTATGAAATGGAAAAACAACCCACAGCTGCAGAATGCAATAAAAAATAACAATCCTTCAAGTTTTCATACACAATGTTTATTGCAATGGATGTGAACTTTATTTTAAAAAATTTTTGAATTATTTCAATTATCAAAAAGATTTTTTTATACAAAAGTTCAATTTTTAATAACCTTTTTTGTGGTGTTTATTAAGAGTTTTCAATCCTTGGTTAAGCGCTTACATTTAAATTCATATCAATAAAAGAAAGAAAAAGAAATGTATTTCAATTGATATCGAGTTGCAATAAAAATATGAGAAATATTCGAATTCTAGTGTCTATCAACAATAAAATATTAAGAATTGAAACAGAGTAAGAATAAGAGAAGATTACTTTGATAAATTTTTCATATTAAACGTAACAGTTAATTTACTATTCCAATTTTAACGTATTGAAAAGTTATTTAAAAAGAAACAAAAAATAAAAGTAGTCAAATTTTGGCAAGCGGTGTATTTTGAGAAAAATAAACAAAAATGAAAAATGACAGTTTTTTAAAACCTATTTCCTTCTGAGTTTAAGTCAAATTATGAAAAAGTTTTTTATCAAATAAATATTCGATGTAAATTCAAAGTAATCATTGCGTTTTGCATCTCAACAATAAGAATAGATCAAAAATAGATGTAACACTTAAATGGATGAAATTGAAACTATCGTAAATAATATTTACCATCATAAAATATTTATGTGTTTTTCTGCATTGTTTCAGATGGTACTGAGAGAATAATAGAAAGAAAAGAAAAGTTTATCGTCCTTTGAGTAGATTTAAATTAATATTAGAGCTGTATCTCACTTATGTGGATTAATTTGCGTCAATTACTAAACTCTGCGTGCCACAAAACACACACAAATTACTGTCAGCAGTAACTCATTAGCTGAAAACGTCAAAAGCGGCTCAACGCAGTGCTTAATTGTTTATAAAGAAAATTTATTACGAAGGCAATTAATTACACGTTAATACGGTGGTATATTTGTATCGCTAGGACCGCTCGGTGTCTTTGAGTAATGACTCCATGTTGCAATCTCGTCGAACAATCGCTGACCAGGACATTCTGTGTCGCGCACTTGTCGATGTCCAAGCACCTTGTAATTTGATAATAAATAGCCTTGCTCCAAACTGTAAGCAATGAGATCTTTTGCTGCTTTTAGCATTTGCTCCGGTGGAAGCTCGTCTATAATGAAAATGAATTTTCGTTAGCTACATGACAATTAATTAAACGAAATTTCCTCTGCTTACATCGCCAATCGCCAATCAGACAAATTCCAATGCTCTTATCATTATAGCGTGGTGCATGAGCCCCTATTACATTGTAGCCACGGCCCTGATAGATTTTTCCATCACCGCAAATGGCAAAGCTGTATCCAATATCATTCCAATCATTTTTTAACTGATGCATGTCCTGCATTGAACGCATTGCTTTCTCGCATTCAGCTGAGTCGAAAGAGACGGCTGGTCGATATGAGTGATGAATAATGACAAATGGTATTTGACCTGAAAATTTTTCAACTAACTTTGGCTCTCGTGCACCCCACTCATTGCGTGAAACGAAGCCTAAAAGAGACAGAGAGTGAAATGTGTGAAAAATAACCACCATTTTGTGTGTTTATTTACAAATCAATATAATGCGAGAGAGAAAAAAGACAAAGTATTTTAATTGCTTTTTATCTACGTTACTGCTATGTATTCAATGAAATTTTTTACATAGACGCTTCTTTACGTTTTTATGTGAACCATCAAGTGTTTACAAAGCGTTGATTCTGATAATTTATTAAATTAGCAACTTAAGTATTCATAGATCATGATGATGTTGATTTTTAGCGCATTTTTGGAAAAAAAAATACGCTATTATATTCACTTTGGCTGGCTGGTCGGCTGGCTGGGCGTTCGGAACACTAAAATCTCGAAAACTACGATAGTTAGAGACTTTGGGTTTCTTTTAAATGATTTTTGCTATTGTGTAGGCGTGCAGAATCTACTTTATATTGGACTGAATTGCTGTTAAGAATGATAATTTGCGAAAAATAATTTCTACAGAAAAATTTTTCGCGCCAAAATTTTTATTCACCAAAAGTTTTTACCACAAAAGTTTTTTCACCTCAAAATAATTTTCACCACAAACCTTTTGAATTGTTTCGCAATAATAAGTTAAACTTTTTATAAACAAAAATTAATTTATGAAATATATTTTCGCAAATTTTATCACAAATACTCGTTGAAATGAATTCAAATTAAAACAATTCGAACGAACATTAAGTGAATCGTTTGTACACTATGTAGTAGAAATGGTTTAAATAAAAAAAAAAATAAAAGCAAACTTGAAATTTGGCAGCCGACAGCCAAAAGCATTCCACCACTACATGCAGCCCGCAGACAGCTTTTCAGCTTTAATTATTACAGTGAATCTTCCTTTTTTGGGTCATAAAATGTGAAAGTTTCCATGAAATAAACCTTTCTATTCTAAAAATTACTAATATGATCGATAAATTGAAAGAAAGTTCTTAGTTAAATGAATTTAGAATTTACAAGATTTATCAAACTATTTAAGGTTTTGTAAATTTGAGAGATTCTATTTCTATGATAAATTAAATTGCGTCAATAATGTGATGAAAAACAATGGTTGCCATTAAAAATCATGTGATTTTGTTAATAGTCACTGATCTGTTGCGCCAAAAATGCGCTTAAATCCAGTAATGCAACGCATACTGATTTTCGATATTTTTTAAATAAATGTTTGATTGATAATGATAAATTGAAGTTGGTAAGAAAGAAAATAAATTTTGAATTTAACGGTTTTTTGAAATTTAAATTTTTTTTATTTACTTTACAGAAATGTTCAATTTCTCAAAAAAAAAATGATTGTTGCACTTATATTAATTAAGTCAGATAGCTGCGATTTGGCTGTTTTAAATTGAAAAACTTGCAAAGTTATTTGTTCAAAAGTTACAATATTCTCGATTTTCGTTAAAAATATTAAATAATTAATTAATAAAAATTTCAAAAACAGTTCAATAAGTCTTTTTGAAAGTTTGAAAAAAAGTTTTAAATTATTTGAAAAAGAATTGATTATTTTCAAAACATTTTTGAGATTGTTTTATAAAAGATTAGTCGTCACTAAACCCTCAATTAAAATAACAATTTCATGCTCACAAGAAAATAATCCTCACTAAAATAAATCAAAAATTGCAACAGTATAAATAAACCAACCGCTGGAAAATTTTACACACTGAATATTCCACTGACTATGTTGAACGATTATTCTGGATTATGAAATTAAGCCATAGAGAGAATGAAGCCACTTCTGGTTGTTAAGCAAAAACATAAGTTCGCACTTTACACAATTTCTCTACCTACAGAAATGAATGAAGGATTTGTGTAATCATTTGAGCTTCATTCAGATTTTCGTTGTATGTGAAACACTTTAATTACGGTGATTTACGTTTTTATTTGATTGATAAAAACAATTGACGCCAGCTGTGTTGTGCTCACACAACCACGTGTTTTACTATAACAATCATTACAAAAACACGCGACACTTGTTTATCTTATGTAAAAAATTTATTTTCGTCACAAACTGTTGCTTGCCTTTAAATTTTCCATCATTTATGAACTCAAATGAACTTCCTTCTTTAAAGAGCAAAAACGAAGAAAATAAATAAAAAGATGCCACAGTCTGAACTTACTAATGTTCGTATTTATTTCGTTGAACATGCGACAGCCATTAATTTCTCCCACTTTCAAGCTAATAAGTATTGTCAAGTGCATACTGAACACAAAAGTCCACTTCATTGCTTTTATGTCAAAATAAAAAAAACTTTTCCTTCTTTTTATTAAATTTTCACTCTAGAGAAAAAATTTTATATTCTTTTCTGTTCACAACGAGAGAAAAAATATGAAATTTATTTATCGGACGCTTGGAATCATTTAATGAAACTGATAGATCGGCACCGAAAAATAGCTGTATTTATAGAAACTCAGTTATCTGTCAGTAAATTATTATTTTCAAGGGGTTAGAACTCTTGATAAGCAAAACAAGGTAGTCATTGAAAAATGTTTTTTGTATGAAAAGTATCAAGAGTTTTTTGCAATTTTCAACATTTTTGATAAATTTTTTGATAGAGTTCACACACCTTGATTATTTTATTTTCTTTTGCTGCTGTGTTGCTTCATGTGAATCGACAAAATATGAATTTGAGTTTTTTTCATACTAAAATTAATTTAATTTGTGCGCAATTTTTATCAACAATTTTTTATTGTCTTAAATAAAAATTTATTAAACTTTTATAAAGTTAATTTGAGAAATACTAACAAATCATGTTTTGAAGCAGAAAACTTCACTAAACACAAACAAAAAAGAGAGAATTCAACTTGTTTTATTTATCTTTATATTGTATTAAATAACTCTTTTCTCTTCTCCGCAAAGCAATCAAGTGAGCTTCACATTATTTACAATATACGCCAACAATTGCTGCTGCAGAAAAATAAATAAAATAAAGTTTTTTTTGAAAAAAAATCCCCGATTATTATCATCAAGTATGTGTGTGTGTATGTTAGAAGAGAGACAACAACAAAAAAATATTGAAAAGTGAGCACACTTATGGCGTTACTCTTGATGATAATAACAATGAAATTGTGTTGATTGCAAAAATTAAATTGAATTGAAAGCTCGCTCTTAATGGTGGCTTGTGGTGTTGTCATCGTAGCGTTTGTATCAAATTAGCAACATCAAATTTTACAATATTTCTCTCACTTGTTTTACTGTAAATATTTATTTACGCTCGTTGTTTGTTCACATTCAATTGATTTTTATTTCAAAAACAGTTTTGTGTAGGATTTTTATTGTATTTTTTGTTTAAGTGGCTTGTGCTTAAAGCATAAAAGCCTTTTAGTGTGTAAGTTGTTTGGAATGCGATAAGGCAGGTGTGTCTGTGCTTCAATTTTTGAGATCTCTTATATTGAGGAAAAATTTTGCAGGAAATAATAGAATATTTTAAATTTGAACCAATTTTTATGATTAAATTTTTAAAGGAGAAATAACCTATTACATTTTGTATTTTAGTGCACTATTTTGTACTATTAAACAAAAATTATTTTCATCTGGAATCTTTTAAAGCTATAATAAATTGTTCAATAAAATTTATTCAGACTTTTATATCAAACTATTCGACGATAAATTTAGTCATAAATTTTAAAATAAAATACGATTAGTAAGTGAATTCATAAACTTCTTTTTCTCATGTATACGAGTTTTTCAAATTGTCTTATTGAACTCATTATGTTAATATGATTCTACCAAGACAGTCGAAAGACAACATCATCAATAACAGAAATGATTTAAATCCGCTAGGATAATATCACAAAAACTGCCGTTTCTATATTGTAATGAATTTTGTTAAAATCATTAAGCAAATAAACTATTATTATTATTATAAACTTCTTAATATTTTTTCATTCTCAACGGATCCATAACGGATTGAATCGAATATTGAATTATTCTATTATTTCTTGGATTTTTTTTGGATGCTTTTAAAGAGGAAACTTTTTATGTAAATTTAAAAAATCGTTTTAAAAGAAAATTTTATGTTTATAAATTTAACCGTTAGTATAAAAAACATTTAATTCTAAATTTCCCAATGAAATAATTGTTAATTTAGAAATAAATTTTTTTGAAAATTTCATTAATCAACTTTTTAAAGCAACTTTAAAAATAATGTAAATTTAAATTTCAATAAAATCAACGATAATTTTTATTACACAAACATTAAAAAGAATAACAAATGTTACTAAGTAGAGCATTTACCTTACATAAACCACCAATATCATCATCATTATAATCATACTTTTATGACTCATATGCTGCACAATCTTTAACAAATAACAAAAAAGAAAAAAGGATCTCCGCCAGATTTAACGACTTTGATGAACTTCAGTAACAAAAGTTTGCCATTTACTGAGTTTTTATTCTCAATTCAATTGCAGTAAAATAAAATAAATAATCCTCAATTTCTTTTTTTTTATAAACCAGCAAATTCCAATTTCAACTTTCTACACATATGTGTGTATTTATTCAATATTGTACAGTTGAAATAAAAATTCATCATCCATTCAGAGCATGCATCAAATTCCATTAAAAAAAGTTTCCACTTGTAAGCTATCAATTTGAAATTGAATTTTTACCGTGCTTCGAAATTATAACACAAAGCTGCGAATATAATCTTTATAATAACATGGAAAATATTTTCATTTCGATTGAGTATATTGCAGGATATGCAAGTAGAATTGTTTGATGAAATCGGACAGTTATCAACTCTGCAGAGCAGCCATACTCAACTTATGTACTATGATGAAAATTTTAATGTTCAGTGACAAAATTTTGTAAGTCTTGAAATAACTGTCATTTCTTTTTTAAAACTAAAAATAAAATATAAAGTGTGATATGGAATAATTTTTTAGTTTTTAATATTTCATGTGAAAAATTTGGCTCTCAGCTATGTTATGGCTTAAAAATGTTTTTCCATCACTGCTGTAGAGTATTATTCGTAATTGAATGTCTCTTGCATTGCTGAAATCTATCAATTGAACTCAATTGAAACATTTAACATGTCCATTATTTTTTTAATGATTGCATGCAGTCAATAATTAAAAAAAATTATTATTTGTAATTTTCTGAAGTTCACGTTAAAATCTTTACAACTAAAGAAATATTTTTAATTAATCAGTAAAAATTTTTAATTGCGTCATTCAAACATTAAAACGTCATTCATTTGTGCTTTACCGATTGCGAGTGTAAATTAATATATTTCTTGTTTCATGAGAATATCATTTTCGTAGTATTTCATATATTCTCATCTGAGGGGAAATACCGAAATTTTATATGTTGATGACAAGAATTCATTTCTCAGAGATAAAGAGAATAATTTTGATTAAAGCAAAAAATGTATAAATATTTAAATAATATCATTTTAATTGTGCGCGAGTGTCAATAAATAATGAAATTGAATTTGCATTGATTAAAGAATTAATTATAAATTTAAATTTGAAAGAATAAAAAGAAGCAATTTTAAAATTCATTGCACAATTTTTTTAACATAAAATTGAAATTCTTACTCAAGTGTTCCATATGAATAAAATTCAACATCATTGGGAATTTTTATTTCATTCGATGTTAAAAAGACACTTGAGATTTCTCGCTTCGGTAAATTCATTTCACCAGATCAAACACTATTTTAAAAAATTAAATACACAAACACTTTTTCACATACATGCTTGCATCTATTCTTCTTTGGTCAGCATCTTCTTTAAGAGTTTGATGCATGAAAATAAAAAAGCTTTTTATTCTTGAACGATGGAAATTTTTACATTTTATAACATTGCATCTGTTGATGTATACTTAGTCGCTTTATTATTTCTCAATATCCTTTCAATTTCACAAGCAAGCAAGCAATAAAGGAAATAAGGAGAATGTAAGACACAGACAAAATTAAGAACAATTTGAAGGTATTCGATATTTAATAAAAAATATTGAATATATATCATTAGGGACAGAATCGTTAGAAATAAATTAATTTTTCCCTTTTTATTTAATTTATTTTCAATGGTTTGAAATTTTGTTTAAATAATTAAATTTTTTCTGCCACTTTTTTGTTTACCGTTTCAAAACATTAAAATTATTTTTATAAAGGAAATAATATGATATTCAATTTTTTTCGTTATAATTAGGGTTTGGCAGTATGCGCATACTTCTTCTTCTTATACGCAATCTATCGAACCCTAAATATAGCTGTGGTTCTATATGATAAAAATAATGTTTAAGTGCAAATTTGAATTGAAGTGATATAACCTTGATAACTCAATCAAATTTTTTCATTAATATTTGATAAATAACGAAAGAAATCTGAATCTTTTACAGTCCAAAGTTCATTTACCATATTAAGTAACAATAAAAGGGAAATACTTATCTCTTTTCACATAATTTAATCCAATAATGGCCAACCCAAAAAAGGAACAGTAATGACGTCAACAATCCCCAATGTTAACCACAAAAATTAAGTGAAAAACGATCGAATTACACGAGAGATGACAAGTTTCTCTTTTTATTAAATTTTTAATGAGGCTGGACCCTTTCTTAATGGTGCTTGTTCATCATATCAGTTTTCAGAAATTGTCAAATTGAGGAAATTGTGATTAAGCGAGAGAGCGAAAATCAATTAGTGTCTAATCAATTGAAAATTGTGCTATTTGATGTCAACTGATGTGGAAAATGATGTGTTGGTACTGATTTTGCTTCATAACAAACTCTCTTACGTGAGTTTAGTGTTTACTAGTTTCGATGCTTCTGCTTCGCTCTAAATTGCATTTTCATACATGTTGATGCGATTTTACGCTTCAAAAATTCTTTTTCTCTAAATTTATTCACTGCAAAAACCACACACGTTGTAAGCTCTTTTATGCACAATTCTACTCTATCCGCACATATACACACAATCTACAATAAAATATAGCACACAAATCCCTTAAAACATAAAAGAAAATATTTTTACACAATTTTACAACGAAACTATGAGCTGAGAGAGAAAGATAAATTACACAGATATAGAGCGAAGCACATTGAGCTTTAGCGAATTTGATGTACACAGAATGTATTGTTGAGTGAATTTCATTGATTCTCTATTGCAGCGATTTATTTATATTTACTCAGATAAAGGTTTTTGTAAGTGCACAGATAAAGTTTTATAGTTTTAATGCATGCAACTAAGTGCAACGCTTACAACAAAAGGTTTTTTGAGCATTTAACTTTTTCTTATCTAATTTATTATATGTATTGAACCGCACAAAAGTTTTAAAAAAGATACTTATAAGGTTGATTTTTAATTTTGTTAGCGTTTTCGTAACAATACAGGAAAATCCGAGGGGGTGACAGCTTCGAAGAAAGATTTAATTTTTTTCTCCCTTTTCCTACATTTTCTTCATTTTTCTACACTTTCTACACTTTCAATTTTTGTTTATTTTATGAATAATTCATGATTTAGGAAGTTTTGATCTTTCTACACTTTTCTACATTTTTCTACACTTTCTACACTTTTTCTTTGTTTTCGATTTTTTCTCCCTTTTCTTTGAAGCTGTCACCCCCTTGGGAAAATCTTAACAAAAGTTTTGAATCAGATTTTTGAAATTAAAATTCAAAATGTCTTTAATTGTTCTAAAATGTTTGAGATTTATTTTATTATTTGGTTTTGTTTGTTTATTTGGACTTGGACGATCAATATTGTATGAGTTCATGACCAATAATTAATTGGAGTTTTTATCATGACAGATGGTTTGACTATTGTTATGTAAATAAATTTCGAAGAAATTGCTAAAACAATGTAACATAACATGTTCAAATTATAACTTCCGTCGAAGAGAGATTATTGAAACAATATAAACACACTAAATATTCAAAACTTTATGAAGTGAATATGATGAAAAGTTTCTATCAAATACCATGAATATAAGAGTAATTATTAAAAGAATAGCAACTTCATAGTCAACCACATAACCATTTAAAGAAGCTTCTCACTCCTGTTATAAATTGTGTATTTTGGTATCTTAATCACCACCACATTGAGTGTTTTTACGAGCACAATAAAACCATTATTTGACGCAACTTATTCTGATGGAGTTATTAAAAAAGTTTTTCTTTCTTCTGCTTTTCATTTCTTTGATGATTTAAGAGAAAGTTTCATAACATTTCTGTCAATTTTATGTTTTACTTTACTCTTCTAACAATGTCATAACAGTATGTTTGTGAAATTATAGAATGCAATTACATTTTTTAACAAGATTTTAGAAAAGATTAGTAATTGTTTATAATTTATCTATTGTTCGTTTCACTATTTTGGCTATATACGAAATTTTGAAATTCAGCTTTAAACACTATTTTAAAATTCAATTGAAAAATTTTCAAAGGTTTAGAAACAAATGTGATTCAGCAAAACTTTAATCGATATAAATTGTGAAAATTGCTTTGTTTCTCATTTTTTACTTCGACGATAAAATATCGTACGAAGTATTGTCTTTGTGTTTTCGAAATTTTAGTTTTTTCATTTATCTCAAAATCTAAGCACAATCAACTATGAGTGTCAGCTGTACGAAGTTGGCGCCGGAGAATACCAATCCAGCAAAAAAAACCGTTTGTCAAATGGACCTTCCTGGACCGAATGCGGGGCGAAAAACTGGCGTGTGGTGTCCGTATGTATGTATGTATGTAAACACGCTACAGGTCACAGATTTCATTTTTTTACCAAAATTTTTGCGGATTCGTGATCAGTGACCCAAAATTAGGTTCGTATCAACTTTTGGTGAAGATTGGTGCAAGTGAAGTGCATGGTGCACCATGGGCTTCAGGCACTAGGGCATGTTGAAAATCAACTTTTTTACAACATAGGAGTATAGTACCTCGTTGGAAAGGTCTCGACGCGCAGATCACGATGGCATACAAAATTTTTGGGATAACGTCGACCCAAGGCCAGTGCAAGCCGATGAATGGCAGTACATGGTGATCTGACATGATGTTGATCAAAAACTTTCCAAATGTCATGAAATGGATAGAAAACATGTCGGAAGTGATTTTTTTGAGATGAAACCATGGTGCATGGACTTCAGGCACTAGAGCATGATCTGTGGAAATTTTCATAATATAGGGATGTTGCATATCATTGAAAAGGTCTTGACGTGCAGAATACAATGGCATCAACATTTTTAGGAATAATGTCGAACATGGGCCAGTGCGAAGCTCGTATTGGTCACGTATTCGTCATGTTAATTGATCAGCAATAAAATGCGAGCGAAGCTCGCAGTGCTCACATTAGTGCGAGCGAAGTTCGTACTTCTTATATGACTCGACCGTAGGGCGAGCATATTAGGTTGAGCGGAGCTCATCGTTTGACGAAATCAAACGTCAAACAACTTATAACACTAATCTGTCACATTAACTAATCAGCAAAAAAATGCGAGCGAAGCTCGTATTGGTCACGTATTCGTCATGTTAATTGATCGCCAATAAAATCGGTCACAGCAGTGTGAGCAAAATCCTTTTT
>JACWBX010002822.1:0-76015 GCA_014622435.1 Polypedilum pembai
GACTGCAGCAAAACGCGTTCAAAATATTTCCAATTTCTAAAATTCTTAAATTTTCTTTATTTAAACTGTTATCTTCTTAGTAATCGCATGGGAATTACTTTTGCTGTTAAGATATAGTGAATACAAATCAGTGAAATTATATAAAGTATTTTAAAGTGAAAAATTTAGAATCAAAACAATTAGACCGATAATTAAATTTTTTAGACCGGTAATTACATTCCACAAACAAAATGAAATTGTGATAAATTAAATTGACGTGTAGTGATAAACAGTGTTTTAAATGAAAGTTCTTAAAATTCTACATACAAAAGTTCAATCCGAATTGAAATCGAACAAGTGATAAGTGTGAAAATTCAATTTGATTATAAAATTTCTGAATTAGACCGATAATTATATGCTTTTACCCTATATAGATTTTTCTTAGTGTACTTCGATTAATCGCATTATTTTAGAAAGCAGCTAGAAAGTTCTAGTCAGAAGTTAAAGATAGCCTGACTGCAATTTGGCTATATTGGTTACACAGCCACTCTGCCAAATTTCAAAATATATTTTTTATTCAAATTTCTTTTAAAGTTCACTAAAAATTTATTAATGACGATCGTAAAAAATGTTTTTATTGAAATGATTGTAGTTCATACGATGGGCCGAATTTTTTCCTAGCGGAATTTTTTCTAACCGAATTTTTTCTGCTGCCGAATGAATTTTCTGTTTTTCTATGAAAATTTTGTAGCCGAATTTTTTCGGCTATGTTTTTGCGAAATTTTTATAACCGAAAAAATTCGGCTGAAACAATTTATAAAATAACGGTATTTTTGCAGAAGAATTAATTCGGCTAAATATTATAAGAAAAATACAGCTGAATTTTTTCCGCTGTATGTTGTGGATAAGTTTCTGGCCGAAAATTTCGCAAAAACATAGCCGAAAAAATTCGGCTACAAAATTTTCATAGAAAAACATAGAAAATTTTTTTGGCAGCAGAAAATATTCGGCTAAGGAAAAAAATTCCGCTAGGAAAAATTTCGGCCCATAGTATAAATGTCTCCCATTGAAATTTTTATTTCTTTATATTTTTTCTTTCATTAAATTTGTTTCACAAGTGTTTTTAATATTATACCAAATTGCTCAAGACTCGTTGAATTGAGTTCAAATTAGTATAAACAGAACAAATGTGGAGAGAATCGGCTATTTACTACATAGCGGATTTGAACAGAATTTGGTGCAAAAAATTATAAGAAAAAATTTTTTGAAATTTAGTACCCCAGCTGCGGAGTCAAATTTTTTTTTTTTTGGTTGCAGCATCCAATGGCTACGTGCAGACATTTAGCAGCTTTTCAACCCAAGTTCTAGTTTTCGTAAGATGAATTCTACTAAAACGTAGAATTGTTTGCACTTATGAATTTCTGATTTATTTCCTTCTAAAATTTCTAATTTTGTAACTGAAAATTTGAAGTTTGAAATTGAAAGTTGAATGTTTTGTTATAGAGGGCGCTTAAGTCGCTTTTTTATTTTCGCAAATTTCTCGTTTTATTTTAGTCTGCTCGTGTTTACGAATATAAAATTCAAGTTCTGTAAGCTTTAAATATGATTTTTCAAGAAAACAAAAAATGTAAATAATGAAGATGTTGTTTACATGTTTTGTTTACATTTTGCAAAAGTGAAATTTTTATTGAAAATCATTTAAAACTCGTAATATCTATTATAAAACTACAAGAATTAGCAAGGAAAAGAAACAATAAGTGTAAACTTAGCAGATACAATAAGAATACAATCAAAGTTTTGCTTAATTTTCGAGTTTTTCAAGAAAATTAATTTTTCTTAAGAATTCGCGAAAAATCGCTGAGTAATCAAAGTGTTTTTACCTTGTTAATGTCAAAATTAATTTTGTTTATTTCTAAAAAAATATTCATTGAAAATAAATTTCCATAAAAATTCATCATTGAATTGCACTCAATAATTAAAATTTCTCAATAAAAATCTCTAAATTAATTTCTTCATTTATTTCAACAATTTTTCAATTTACAAATCAATAAAAGTGAATCTCTTAAACATACTCAACAATGTACCATCATCACGCTATGTTTTATAGTCGTGTTATTAGCATTAATACTTTCGATGAATGAATGAATGAGTTGTGAGTAGACAGATAGATTTTTGCATAAAAACGACTCAATCATGAAAAACCGGATCAACTCGCATCTTTTTTTACACCCAAAAAAAAGTTTCATCAATTCTTTTTTATAATTTTACGATTAGTTCGTGAGTTTAGCTTGTTGATAGAGGATGACAACGCAGGAATATTTCGAGAGTATCTCATTAGTAAAAAAATATCCAAAATATCGTGATGATTTCGTCAACGGCAGTTGGAAATGGCTTGAAGGAAGACGTGCTGATGATGGAGCATACGAACATTGGCGTGTGCATGATAAACTTTATGATTTGACTAAATTCATTGAACATCATCCAGGTGGAAAGACTTGGCTCGAACTTACAAAGGTTTGTTATTGAAAAGACTCGTTGAGTTGTGAAAATATTTAAATTTCATCAAACAAGTTCCCATGAGCATTATCAAGGTCAAATAATAAATTTTTTTTTTGTAGGGAACAGACATAACAGAGGCTTTTGAGAGTTTTCATTTAACACAAAAACCAAAAGAGATTTTAAAAGAATTTTTTATTTCTGATGCACCAAATCCTCGTAATTATCGATATACTTACAATGAAAATGATTTTTACCAAACACTAAAACGAAGAGTAGCTGAAAAGATGGAAAATATTGATTTGAGTGTAACAAACAAATCAAAAAAATGTCACGATTTCGTGCTAATCGCTTTTATAATAGCAATAATCTTGGTAAATAGAGTAGAATCAAATATTGGATTCATATTTTGTTGTATTATAGCTGGCCAACTGCTTGCATGGCTCGTGACAATTTCATACAATTTTCTCCATAAAGCTGACAACTGGAGAATGTATTCGGGAAATTTTGCACTTCAAACAACGAGAGATATGAGAATTTATCATATTTTATCACATCATATGTATCCAAATACTTATGCAGATTTAGAAGTGTCGACATTTGAGCCTTATATTAAATGGATACCATTACGTGAGAAAGGTTGGCGTTACAAATTTCATCTTCTTTTTGTTACAATCATCACACACTTTATTTTCTTCCATAATCTCATGAAAATGAGGTGAGATTTTAACAATAATTATTTTGTTTTGTTTATTTATTGTTATTAGGGTAAAGGAACCTCAATTTGACCTATTTTGTATTCCGATGAAAACGGCTATCTGAACTCAATAATCACATTGAATATGATTCATTTTTACTATTAATTAAGTCTTAATTGAAAATCTAAATACTTCAATCAGTATTTATTGCAATATTTCCATTTTCTTTTTCACAAATAATTTTCAAAATTTTGACCAATTTTGTTTTCGCTGTTTTCACTTGAATCAAATGATTTTATGATTTCCTTAAGCACTAATTTTATTTAAAACCATTTGAACTACACTTTATCACTTTAAATCACACATTTAATTGAGTTTTAAGTCACTTAAACTAATCAAATATGCCGGAACCTCTTTTTGACCTAATCAGGAACCTCGATTTGATCTATTGTTTTGTAATAATCGGTTAAAACTTTTTTGTAAAACAATTTCCACAAATTTCATCTTAAATACTTAAACGAAAATAATCGAAATATCCAGAAATCGAACGAGGATTTAATGAACTACATTTTAAAATCATTGCGGAAACGATTTGAAGTAAAAAACATTTCATAACAAATAGGTCAAACTGAGGTTCCAGCATATTCATTAGTATTGTGACAAAACAATGAATTCTTGAGTTGAAGTAGCAATCCAATTTGAAAGATTAAACTAGATTGTATCGTTTAGTGCAAATTCCAGAAAGAATAATAGAATATCAACAAAGTTATTAATGTTTATTTTTGAAAAATCAGTGACATAGGTCAAATTTAGGTTCCATTACCCTAGTTAATTTGCTTATCTTATTCTTATCAAAGTACTCGAATTCTATTCACTTATTCGTCAAACGGTAAAAAGTATGTTGATTGTACAAACTGTGAGCTGTTTTTAAGTCATATTTGATTTCGATTCATGTTCGCTTAGTATTTTTAATTTCACTCGAAAGATTTTGTAAAAATTAGATTTTTTTGTCTTGAAAGTTTATCAGGAATTTTCACTCTTAAAACTCGTTGACAAAAATTCTCTTTTGCACTGTAAATTAAGTTTCATTCAAGAACTTTCAAGAACAGAAAACAGAATTGAAATACCTTTTGTAATTAAAAAGTTATTAGCGAACAAAATCATGGTTGAAAAAATGGAGACTTTTACTAAATTGATTATTTCTCGAAAATTATTTGTCCAATCGGAATGATTCATATACTATTCAAATTGTCTTAAAATATACTACAAAATCACATGTAGCAAGTAGCTTTTTGATAAACCATAAATTTCGATAAAAATTCCAAAAAATCTTTTGTTTACATAATGGCGAAAATGTAAACAAACGAAATTTTACAATTTTCTTTCGCTTAAATCTTCTTTTTAACACCGTTTCAAACTATAATCATCCTCAAATTAATGTGAATATGCTATATTTTATCGATTATAACAGCCATAATATTTAATTTTGATTATTTTCACAAAAATCAATGAAACTTTGACAAAAATAGAAATTTTTTGTTTACATTCAGTAATATTTTTAAATTTATTTTTTAACGGAAATTTCTTCCTAAAATCCTTTAAAATTTTATTATTTTTAGATTCTTTGGAATATTTTGGGGATCAGAACGTGCTCTTTACTTTGATGAACTTGTAATGTGGATTGTACCGTTTATTATGATTATTACTGGAGGTCAAGCAATTACTCTAATTTATCTCTACAATGTTTTTTTCAAATGGGTAGCTGTAATGATTTGTACAAATTTCTTCTATGTCAACTTCTTCATGAATCGTGGTCATCATATGCCAAATTTAATACATCAAGGTGATCAAATTAAAAGTTTTGATTTTGGTGAATATCAAATAAACACAACTTGTGATAGAAGAGGATTAAATCAAAATATTTTCACAAATCTCGTCTATTATGGTGAACAAGTTCTTCATCAACTTTTTCCATCAATTGATGCCGCTTTATTGCCACAATTAAAAAGCACACTTATCGATACATGCAAAGAATTTGATATTGAGCTCAAGGAATGTTCAATAATTCAAAGTGTCGTAGGTCAGTACAAGCAAATGTTCAGAACAGAGGTGAAAACAAATGAGCATGAGAAGCGAGAATGAAATTAATAAAAGTAAAAATTAATGACGCAACAGACAATAAAATTAATGACGGTCTCTTCTTGTTAATTAATCGTTACATAATCAAGATCATAAGTGAGTTTAAACTTTTACGCTTTTTAGTTTTTTTTTACAGCTGCTGTCGCGAGTTAAAATGTGAAAAATTTTAGAAAAAAAAGAAATTTCCTTAAGCTTGCTATGATTGTTTTCATTTCACACAGAGTTGTCATATATACGGTCTATGTGAATATTTACAAAAAATTCCGCTATGAAGATTATAGATGGCGCTTCAAAACGATCTAAGCGCCATCTACAATTTTCATAGCGGGATCTTTTGTAAATATCCACATAGACCGTCTATATAACAACTCTGATTTCATGTTTGATACAATTAAAGAAAAATCTCAAGCATTCCAATTCAAAGACTACCTTCGTCTATATTTTCAATCTCTTCATGTCACTAAAGTTTCTGAACATTAACGTAGGATTAAGAAAATTATTAATTTTTTGAAATAGGTCTGACGATTCTCCTGTCGATTGTATCCGTCATAAGCACGCAAAAGGTAATTGAAGATATTGAGTGGATTGATACTCAATTGAAGCAAATGGGAAAATAAAATAGATTATTCGAAATGTTTCAACAGAGTTGTTAAAGTAGAATCTACTTTGTAACTTTTCGCTACTTTCTACAGCCAATAAAAACTTGTAGTCAAAATCTGCTTTTGCGGCTACAGACTACTCATTTTTATATAAAAAAAAATAACCAGTAATTAAAAATTAGATTTTGACTACTGTCTACAGACCAATAGTTTAACAACTCTGCGTTTCAAGGCGATTTTTAAAAATATTTTAAGCTACTTCGACTCACTTTTTTTCACACTTTTTTCTCGATAAACTCCTTTACTTGCGATTCCTGAGGGCGATTATGTTGGTCATGATTGAGGGACTTATTATAGCAATTAATGTGACAGCCTTTTTCAGCTATTAAATTTTACACTTGCTGTATTGATTGTGACGATGAAATTGCATGTAAAATATTTAAACCAATTGGTTGAGACTCAAAAATATGACCTTGAAGCAATAAAAATTTTAAGAAAAATTTAACTACAATTGTAGAGTTGTTAAACTACTGACCTGTAGCCAGTAGTACAACTCATTAAGATTGTTTGATACGATAAATGCAATTAACAGCTGTTATTTACTGAACTTATAAAATTTCTGTTTAAAATTTATATTTTTCCCAGGCGTAGACACATGAACTTCCAAGTTGTTCTTTTTTTCTTCGATTTGGTCTGTCTTAATCATATTTGATCTTTTTAACTGCTTATTACTAGGCTTTTTTCTTTCGGGAATATTCCCGTTCCCGTTCCCGAAGAAAGTCCGGGAATTCCCGACTTCAGGAATGACTCCATACAAATTCAAAAAATTTTGAAAATTTTTCTAGAAATTGTTCAAATTTTTACTAAATTCAAAATTTTTTCATTTGTTTTCTTAAATAATGAACAAAAACACGATAAAAACCTAAATTCAGCTATTTTTAATGTCATTTACAAAATTTTCTATAAAAAATTATTTTGCTCTAAAAATTATTAAAGCGATAAAAATATTAGCAAGAATTTGATGAATTATATCAAATATGTAAAAATTCATTTTTTTAACAACATTTTGTAAAAATTTTGGCTGTTTTCATAGTGTTTTGGCTCATTCCCGTTCCCGGAAAACTCAATTCCCGGGAATTGGAACAAGCCTACTTATTACTCATCTTACTCAGTGAGAAACTTAGTCTAGAATTTTCTAATATTTTCCCCGATCCGGATTAAATTTAGTCCGTCGACTGGACTATCAGGCCAAATTTTCATGATAAAAAAACTGATATTTTCTGGATTTTTTCTAACTTTTCCTAATAGACGGCTCTGGCCGCTGTCCATCGTCTAGTCCGACTGCCGGATTTAAAAATATTTAAAAATTTTTCTAATGTTTTCAAGTCCGGACTCCCGCTGAAAAAATTATTTCTCACTGAGTAGCTCATTCTTGTGTGGATTTTTTCACCACCTTTTTTTAATTTGGACCAAGGTAGGGACAGTTCCAAAAAAAATTTATTTTTTTCCTTGCTCGCATACTGAGATTAAAAAAAGTTAGAGCACTAAAAAAGCAAAATGAAAAATTTCAAATTTAAACTAAATATGCAGCAAAACTCCAATATTTTGATGTCAAATCATAATTTGTTCCAATAATTTAACATCTAAATGTAAGGATTTTGTTTCCTGCTTCAAATTCAATCGAAAAATCAATGTTTTAAAATTCATAGAAAAATGTATGAAGAAAAAGCTTTTATAAAAATTCTTAAATAAGAAGAATTTTGGCCAAATTTTGCTTGATTCTGATAGAATAACAAATAATAAGCTTATATTGAAAATTTCGTCGCAAAAACCCTTGGAAATCAAACGAAAAACTCAATCAAAAATGTTAAAAAAGCTTTTTTAAAGCTTTTTATAAAAGCTAGTACCCTAACTTTTTTCACACTCAGTAGGCGAGAAACTGAAATTTTTTTTTTGGAACTGTCTCTACCTTGATTTGTACTAATTCAATTTGTAATTGAAAAAATTATTTTCTCTTAGTCTTTAGTTATATTTATTTGTTCTCTTGGTTTTATACTTGGATGCAGCTGAAGCAGAAAATTTAGGACAAAAAAGTTCCATCAAAAGTTATATTTTCAGAAAATCAACATCTGATGAAACATCAAAACATTTTCTTCTTTTAAATTCTTGGTTCAAGTGTCAGCTGCACTTTTTACACTTGACTAAAAATAACTTTTTTCCTAAGAGTAAAATATTGCATAAAATACTTTTTATTTGTTGCTTTAAAAAACTTTTTATAAAAGTGCAAAAAAATATTTATAAAAATTCACTGAATTTTGTTTGTTATGGCTCAATTTATTCATCTTCAACATAAACAGCATCACCAAGTTTAAGCTTTCCAACTTCACGAAGACCCAAATGAATTCCCATGACAGGAGACTGTTTGAAAGAAATTTCAAATTAATTTTTAATGAGATAAAATAAATTCTTTAACTTTTTCTTACTTCTCCACTTTTTTCAAATTGACGATATTTCTTTAAAGTTTTCAATGGATCATCATCTGGATTTCTTTCAGCTGTTTCTGGATCAATATTTGTAAAAATGCATCTAAATTTAATGAAAAGTTTCATTAGTTTAAAGATATTTTGAGAATTTTTAGTGCATTTTTTGAAAATTTTCTACTTTGGCTGTTCGGCTGGCTAGCTGGTTGTGTCCCGACTGCTTCGAGATCTCGAAAATTACAATAGCTAGAGACTCGCGGTTTTTTGCTTTTGATTTGTGCTATCGAGTTATTGGCGGCAAATATAGTTAGAAAGCTGTCACTGATTGTATAACTCGAGAAATCGCAAATTAAATTTTCCATATTGAAAAATGTAAACAAAAAATTTTTCTCGACTACTAAGATTTTTTCGTGCCGTTTTTAAATTTTAAATTACTGTTAACAATAACAGTAAAACAGCTGTTTTTTGTCCAAAAATGGAAAACAGTAAAGAGCTTTTTTTTAACGAACTTTTTCAAGCAAAAACTATTAAAAAAAGTCCTTTTTTGAAATGTTAATATTTGTAATATCGTAAAAATATCAAATTTCTGTTCTTAGTTACCTTTTAATGAATCTTTATTCACTAAAATTTAACGGTCATTCAAGATTTAAATTTCGATCAAAGCGCCATCTTGAAAATCTCAAGAAATTTTTTCAAATCTTCTATTTCTCTACTCAACTCAAACTAAGAGCAAATAATCAGAACAAAAATGCAAATTTAGCCAAAAAAATTTCAATTTTTCAGAAAATTAGTAAAAATTTTGAAAAACAGTAAAAACAGCTATTATCAATGTAAATATTATGAGTAAAAATTTCTACCTAAAAAGTGAAAATTCTTTTCTAATCCAACATGAGAAGCAGTGAAAAAAACATTAAATGATCAAATATTCTGTAATTTTCTAGGATTCGGCCGTCGGCGCCGAAATCGACAAACAAAAAAGCTTCCGAAAAATTCTGTTATGAAAATTATAGAGGGCGCTTAGATCGTTTTTCAAGCGCCCTCTATAATTTTCATAGCGGAATTTTTTGGAAGTTTGTTTATTTGTCGATTTTCTAATTTTAAAAATTGTTCTTACCTTGTACATGGCTTAACATTACGAAAAATTGTTTCATTTCCAATTTTAATCCATTTCCAATTGTCTTCTTCAAATGCATTTGGTCCCTTAATCACAATATTTGGTCTAAATTGAAGTGGTGTTACAGGTTTTTTAATTTTTGTATTTAAATCACCAATTGAAGCTTCATTTATCATCATAAATGAAGTAGCATCATGCAGAGCACCAGTGTCATCAGGAATAGTTGTGTCGAAAATTTTGTTTTTCGGCCGAACATCGCGAGTTGGAAAATTGTGTGCATAAAACACAAGTCGAAGTCCGAAATCTTCTTTCAAAATGAAACGTGAAAACCATTGAGCTGCTTCTTCTCCAGCATCCTTGACTTCAACTTCTTGATCCCACACATTCGCCTTAGTTGATGGCACTGAATAAAGTCTCTCAATATCAATTTCAATATTTCTCATTCCTGGTGCTGAAAGTGTCATCACATAGTCTTTAATCACTGGCATGACTTGTACTAATGTTGGATAAGCTCTTGCTGTGATAAATTCACCATTGGAAGTTCGTACAATCATAAAAACTCTATCACGAATGCTGTGAATGTGAAATAGTAGAGAATGAAGTTAAAGAAAAGGAAAAATTAAAGCAGTGTTGTTACACAGGCAGCTTGTGATAATATTTACAAAAAATTCTGCTATTAAAATTGTAGATGACGCTTAGATCGTTTTGAAGCGCCATCTACAATTTTCATAGCGGAATTTTTTGTAAGTATTATCACAGGTAATCACAGGCTGCCTGTGTAACAACACTGAATTAAAGTAATTTAAAATCTACAACCTTCCACTCTCAATTCCAATTTTAGAAGTATCAAATTCATTGATACGAATCCAACCACAAGATTTAATTGGATAACACAAAAGGTCAGTTACTTCACCGACTCTTTTCCACCTTTAAAAAAATATTTTTTAAATTTCTGTCAATTAAAAAAATTCAGTTATTTTGTTACTTTTTCGGTATTCTATTATCTAAAATTCGTTTGGTAAATGAATAAGCGGCATAAGCAAATCCACCAGCAAGAACAATGCCAGTACCATAATAAATTGCTTGCTTTAATTGTACATCAATATTGAACAATTCTGTAATTGAATAATAAAAAAATTTATTTTTTATCAATCTTGTCCAAGTGCCTGATAAGATTGTGAATACATTTGACCGGTCAGAAATTATAACATTGTAAAATTTAATAATGAAATTTTCACTTACTTGACATTTTGACTAAGAAATTAATTTATGTAATTTTTTAAATCGGCACAATTGGAAGAATTTTGATTTATTTATTGAGCTAAAATACTGATTGGTTTTTCCTTATGAATAAATAAGGGCGTCGATAACTATGATGATTGGAGAAAATCTTTGAAAAATTCAAATAAATTTTGACAGTTTCTAAGAATTTTTATCTAAATCACTTATGAATCAAGTCGAAGTTTTTTCAAAGAAAAGTTTTTCATGTTATTCTAAATAAGTCATGGTTTTGCAGCAAGAGTTTGCTTTACTTTCAAAATATCCTACCCATTACGACATAAGCCACGCTTTTAACAAATTTACATATTCGCATTCTTAATCTCTTCAATAAACGAGTGTGAGAGTTCCTCTTCGAATTTATTGTCAAACCTGAGTACCTACATGATATCTCCAATACACTAAAGTTAAATGTAATAAACTACAAATATAAACTCAATAAATAAAACAAACAATTTTTTTTTTAAATTTTTAAAATTTTATTTTTAAGCAGCATGTTTACAATTATTCATGTGTTAAAAGTTTATTGTAATTAAGTTTTTTAAATATTTTCAGTGGTTTTTATCGTTTAAATTAAGTTTTAAAGTCTTGAAATAAAATATTTTTGTTGTTCTGATTTCTCTTTAAATTATAATGAATTTCGTCAGATGAATGGTCAATACCTCAATAACTTTAAGAAATATTTAGCAGAAAGATTTTTGATACCAATAAAAAAAGTTTAAGAACCACTGTTGCTTCGCTTCTTCTTGTGTGTGTACATTTTTACATATGAATCAATCAAATATTTGATTTTTACTGGATTTATTTCACCTGTTCGATTATGACAGATCTAGTAAAGAAAGAATTTATTAATATTTTTAAAACCTGAAGATTTTTATATAAACTTACTTTAGGAACAGCTTTACGCATGATTTCTTTATATTGTTCCTTATTGATCATTCTTTTTGAGTAATATGGTTTTATTACCAATTTCACTTCTTCAACAACTCGTTCTTGTCGTTTCAGTTTTGTCAAATATTTCGAAGGATCATTTGATGATGATGCTGTAAAATTACAATAAAATTATGACAATAATTTTGTGAAGTTTATTTATCAACTTACATTTCTTTACTCCAGTAGATTTATTTTTATCAACAGATGCTGGTGGACTTGAACTGCCAAAAAGTTCATCTAAAATGTTACCACTAGATTCTTTTTCAACAGTTTTATTTTTCACTGGTTGCTCATCAACTGGCATTTCATCGTCTCTATAATCATCGTCATTGCCAGGAGAATAAGGTGATTCAATCATGTTATTGCTGTTACTTTCATTATTTGCATTTTGTATGATTTCATTTTGTAAAACTTCAATTTTATTATTAGTAGGCTGTGCAAAAAGCTTATCAAATATATTAACGGAAGAGCTTGATGAGACAAGATTTTCCTCAGAATTTGCAATAAGCGGAAGATTCTTAATGATACTAGGCCCAAGTTTATTTGTAAAATCACTTGATACATCTCTAGCATTTGTTTTTAATGTGTTTTGTGAGCTTGAAACATTCTCATTTGGAGAATTAAAAATGTCAAATGGATCATAAAGTTTCGTTGAATCTGGTGATTTCGGTGTTGGTTTTTGTTTTTCACCTTCACTATCACTCAATTCAATGACATTGCTTTCCTTTTTGTACTCTGGTGTAAGTTCTCTAAATGGTGATCTTGCTAAGTCTATTATTGCAACAACTGGCTTTGAACTTACATTAATTTTTTTCTTAGTTGTGATATCAACAACAGGTTCATTTCCTTTGTCTTCACTCTTTGAACGTTCAATACGTGAACGTTTTTCTTCTTGAGTGTTGAAATTCACACTAACTAAAATATTTTGGCCTGAAGTAAAAACTTCCTTAGTATGTGTTGATGATTTTTCTTTACTACGATTTCTGTGCTTTTTCTTTTTCGATTTTTCACTTGTTGATCTTTCTCTTCGCCTTGGACTTCTATCTCTATGATATCTTGGTGATTGAGATATTGATTTACTTCTTCGATATGATGATTTCTTATGTTTACTCTTTTTATGTTTTCTTTCATTGCTCGAGTCACGCTTTCGTGATGGACTTCTAGAATAAGATCTTTTTCGACGTTTTTCGACATTTCTTGATTTTGATCTTCTATGACGACTTTTATCGCGATTAGCTGATGGACTTCTGCTTCTTCTTGACTTTGAAACTCTTCTTTTCGAGCGACTTTTACTTCTCGATCTTGTTCTAGTGCGATTTCTTCCAAATCTATCTCTTTGTCTTTCTGGTGATCGAAATCGTTCTCTTACATTATAACGCTGTATTTCTCTTCTTTTATGTTTTTTGTGTTCTCTTTCTTTCTTACTTTTATCATCTTTTTCATCATCTTTAGTCTCTTTTTGGACAACAATTGGTGGTGTATAGCTTCTATCTTCTTCATTGACTTGTTCATTAGTTTCATTTTCTAAGTCTGGGCTTGCTGGCTGACTATTTCTCACAACAGCTGGTTCAATTTCCTCAGACATATTCTGTTCACCATCATCACTCATTTGCACCAAATCAACATTTTCCTCATTCATCATTTCTTGCTTCTTTGTCAAATTCTCATCAGTTTTTCGATTGACAGAATCATATATAGAAAAATTCGGACAATTTGAAGCTTCTGATTGTTCTTCTTCTTCTTCTTCTTGATTCATTGGTGAATCTTCAAACATATCAAAAGTTCTTTTTCTTTTCTTCTTGTTATCATCAACTTTTGTATCATGTGAGAATTGATTATTTGAGGTCGATGGTATATGCTGTTCGTCATTATTGTTATTATTATTATTATTCGAAAAGTTAATTGTATCACTTGAAGTTGTTAAGTTAATTTCTTTTAAACGATTTTCATTATTCTCATTTCTTCTGTTATCATTATTTTGTGATATATTTTGTTGCTCTTGTTGGTCATTATCTGTTGCTCGCTGTGTCAATGAATTAATTGTTGTTGAATTTATTTTTGTATTCGATTTACTACCACTTTTCATGAAGCATTCTTGTTCGTTCAATATTGAATCTAATAAATTAACACTATTCGAAGTTGATGTATAGTTTTCAAGGACTCGCTTATTAATTAATGCTTGTCGTCTTAATGGATTTGTGTAATTAATAATTGATTGCGTGAGAGTACTTGCTGCTCTTTGTTCATTCGCATATTCTTCTGCATATTCATCATCGGGAACATAATCAAGAAGATTTGCAGGTTCAAAAATATTAAAATTACTTAAACCTGCTAATTGTCGACCTCTTTGTAAGTCATACACGTTTGAATTTGAAGTTTTGAAGCTAGATGCAATTGATGTTGAACCACAGGATGAGTTTTTGCCTGTTGATCGTCTTGTTTTTACTTTTTTAGCACGTTTAGTTTTTCTCTTCTTTCTTTTAGCAACTTTTCGAGTTCGCTTTATTGTTGGAAATTTTTGACCATCTCTGATCTCATATTCAACAACTTCAACAACACGTCTTGCACGTCGTCGTCTCTTTTTCCTTCTTTTTATTGGAGTTCTTTTGGCAGGTGCTGCAACTCGAGTATTTCTCATTGAAACTGGTGGTGGAGTAACAATTGCTCTACTTGTTGAAGGTTGAGGATCAGAAGTTCGTTGAATTTCATGAAGTGCACCTCTAAGTGATCTTCGAGCTAAAATTGCATTTCTTACACGCTCACTTTGTCGTGTTCGTACAATTTGCGGTTGTTCTCTTAATATAATATCATCGGTTGCTTCTTCAACTTCTTCACTTTCTTCTGAACTTGAATCACTTACATTATTCTCGCATGCACTGCAATACCAGTTGTTTAATGGAATTTCAAGAATAGGAGGATCAAGACAATCCATATGAAAACCTTTGTCACATCCATCACACAAAAGCATCACATCTTCTCTATCAATTCTTCGGCATATTTCACAAGGAGTAAATTCTTGTTCGTCAGTATCACCAGTATACTCTTTAATACTTATATTTTCATTTACAGTTACTGTTCGCAAAAGATTATCAGTGGCTAAGCTATCAAACACTTCAATTTGTGTAAACTCTCGTCTATCTATTGGACATGTTTTCATTACTTTGCTCCATTCATCAATGCAAGGAAAACAAAATAAATGCTGACAAACTTTGGGTCTACCGATTTCATTTGAATATGCAAGCAAACAAATTGGACACTTTTCACATCCATCGCTATCAGTAGATGCTTCTGATTCATAATTTTCTGCCTCTCCTTCTTCATCACTTTCATGCTCATGGTGTTCTTGAATTGAGCCATCTTCATTGAATGATTTTTTCTCTTCCTCCATAATTTTTCACCTAAAAATAACAATGAAATTACACAGCTGTGTAATTTATCTTGACTTGTAGTAATTTACTGTTGGATTATTTGCATGTTTCAATAATTTTTAGCTTTTTATGAGCGGTCTTTGTTGCGTTAACTAACGAAATAAATTTCAGCTAAAAAAATTTTTTATTGTTGTTGTTGCGCGTATTCTGAAAACTAATTTGAAAAAATCCGTTACGAAAATTAAATTCAAACAGGTAGAAAATTTTTACTTTTTTGAATGTAATTCTTTATTGATGCACATAAACCATTACCATGTTAGACATTGAAAAAATATTTTCTTAAATTCTAATTATTTAATGACGATAGCCAAAATTTGGTGTAAAGAGAGGTGAAAAATGAGCTCTGAAATTGTGAAGTATTTGATTCTGAACTGAACGTCTTGCATTGTCAACTGATCTACGAGCATGACGTAAATTTTCTCTTGCAGTCTCATGTACTGCTCTTAAATTATCTCTCATAATTTCTTGTGATGCCAAAATATTTTCTCTCATAAATGCTTGTTCTCTGAAAAGTCTTCGACGATTTTCTCGAAGATTGCTGTGCATAAAATTACGAAAATTTTCATTTGGTCGTGCTCCATTAATGTTAGCATTTGCAAAAGAATAAGCATAAAAGTTATTGCCATTGCTATTGAAATGTTGATATCTCGATGAATTGTTGTTGTTTGAAAAATCTTCTTCATCATCTGATGAGTCAGAAATAACAATTCGGTTGCTGCTAGACTCTGAAGTTCTTATATTCTCTTCTTGTTGTTGGTCTTCAATTGATGTTTCATTTCCACTATCAACTTGTGCTTGAACTGTCTCGATTACAACATTTTCATTATCATTTTTATTGTTGTTGCCATTTAATGCATCTTCAGCAACTGTTGTTGTCTCAATTGTTTCAATCGAAATTATTTTTACTTTCGGCTGATTATCATTTATTTCAATATTTTGAGATTGCTGACTGGTAGAAGGTTCAGAACCATCACTTAAAGAAATAACAGAAGTATCTTTAGAAGTTTCGCTGCTGTCTGTATCCATTGATGATGAATCTGAACTTAAATCAATTTTCTTCAATCTTTTTGAAAATTCTGTGTGATCATCATCATCTTCATCAACTAAATCAATTGGAAGTGTTGATCGTCTTTTACGAGATGTTTCTTGAGGATTTTTATAGTCAAAAATGAGTTTGCGAATTTCACTTTCTTCCATGAAAAATTTAAGATCGTCATCGCATGCCATTCTTATTTTATCATTTTCCAAATCAAACCAATAAATACATGGTTCATTAGTTGCAAATCTTAGCTGTGGAACTCTGTTTGAAATTATGAAAAATTAATTTTTACAAAATGATTCATCACTTGACATTTCATAATTTTACCTTAAATTAATTTTCTCCTTTAATGTCTCCAAATTCTCACCAATATCATGCTTAATACAATAAATCTTTGTTTTAGAGCTGTCAGGACAATTTTTAAGATAAATTTTAAGAGTTTTCATCTTGAGAGTTTCCTAATATTTAATTTTATTGCAAGTCTTTGCTGCGTAAAACTAAATTTAAAAATGGATTCTGTCAGACAAGAAAAAAATTTGTAAACAAACATTGTATATATGCTGAAACACCCTGTGTTTTTGCATTGTTTTCATTTACGTTCACAGCTGACAGAGCGAGAAAAAAGAAATTCAGTCTGAATTTGATATTGGTCAAGTGAAGAAGTTTTTAAAAACGAAGACAAAGACATTTTAACAAAATTTGACAAAAAAGATGTCTCATCAAACATTCAAAGTTTGCATTTTAATCGACGATAATGTTGAAAACTTTTACATTAAACACTATGTTGGTAAGTTATTAAATAAATTAAAAAAATCAATTTTTTATTGACTCAAAAAATTTCTTTTTATTCTCCATTTTACAGACGAAATAAATCCAATATTTAATCGTTTCAAGAATCAAGTGTTTAATCGCAATCCCAGCATCAATACAACTAATTTAAAAATTTATTGGATTGGTAAGGAAAAATATTTCACAAGTTCCGACATTTTTTTCACTATATATTGCGTCGCAAATGTTTCTTGTTTTGTGACTCATGAATTTTATTTTTATTATATGCCGCATGAGCATTTCGTAATACTTTTATTTTACAGACAGTGAAGACGATAAAATTTTGGTGTCTTGTGAGGAAGATTTTAGACTTTACATTGAACAAGGTAAAGGACGTAAAATTTATTTTTGCTCGAACACCAATGAAAGTCAGACTCAACAAAATGAAGAAGAACCATCAATTGTTGTTGTACCGATGGAATCAGAAGATACTGAACATCGATGTGACCGCAGATGCCGTAAAGGGTGAGTTCTATGAACTTTCTAATTAGCTTAGTAAATATTAGTTCTAATTATGTTTAAAAATAGACACAAAGAGGAGGAAAAGAGACGTCGCAGTGTAAAAAAATTGACTGATAAGTTAAAAAAGTATGAGGATTGTGTACGTAATGAGGACGAACGTCATTCACGCAAGGGTGAAAAACGTGAATATAAGAATGCTGAACGATTGGAAAGAGCAAAACGTCGTGTTGAACAAATAAAATCGATTATTGGTTCAATCGATCCTGCAAATTTAAATTCGAGCTTTAGCAATGATAATTCTGCTTCAACTTCAGCACCTCAGGCTCAAGAAGCAGCATCAACTTCATCAACAGCAAATCAGACAACAATAAATCCTGATATGATTCTTTCACCAGAAACAACTCGTTTACTTTCAAATGCTATAGCTGGATGCTTGCAACCATGCACAGTTATCAATAAAGTATTGAATGAAGTTTTTGCTTTAATTCCACAAGTAATTCCTCTCCCAGAAGAAGGACAAGCAGCTACTTCTACATCGACTCCTGTTACTCCATCAAGCACACCAACAACTAATACTGAGCAACAAACTACTGAAATACCAAAACAAACTACAGCTACAAACACTTCAGATGCAAACACTCCTGTCCCTGTTCGTATGGCTAATGATGAAATTGAAGCTTTATTCAAAGAGGCTGCAAAAGAATTGGAAAAGATGAATGAGATTGTTAAAAATAGCAATAAAATGGAAACTTCAACATCAACTTCATCATCAATGACTGGTGTAACCCAAATTGAAAAGATTTATCCAAATATTACTGATTCTTGCATTTCTGATTTTTTTATTTCTGAAAATATTGAAAAGGAGAAAGAGGAAGAAAAATCGCAACATGATGTAACTGACTCAGCAAAAATTATTGCTGATAATGAACCAACCTCAAAAATGGGACATTCTCGCGAGTCTTCAATTGAAGTTCATGATGTTGGCTCAATTATGAGTGATGACTCACGTGATTGGACAATGTTGTCCATTGATCAGGAAGAAAATACTGAAGCATCAACATCGGAAACTCCATCAAGAATTGTTGATCCTAAAACAACAGGAGCAATTCCAAAAAATAAATCAGTTGATAGTTCATCACAAGTTGATCTTGATGAATTTTCTTCTGCTGAATCAAAACGTGATTCAATTAAATCAGCAACAGCTGAGACTCAAACGCAAATTTCAATTATGAGCGACATGCAACAGCAACAATTGCAAGCATCTGTTCAAAAATCGATTGACATTGTAAAGAAATCAATTCAAAGCATTAAAAAATCTGCTGATAATTTCCCACAACAAGATGAAGATGAAGCTAACAAATTTAGCATTGCACAAGCTGCAATTCCAGCAGCTACAACAACAACTCCATCATATGGTTTTAATGAAAACATTTATCCAAATTTGCAAGCACAACGAACTGTTCAAGTTGAAAATGCTCCATCAATTTCAGTTGTGACTAATGCTGCTTCAGCACCAGTTATTCAAGCTCCTCCTGAATTGACACAAGCTAATATAAAAGCTACAGAGCCTTCTCGCCCTAAATTTGCACCAGCTGTCATTGTTTATGATCCAAATCCTAAAATCAATGCTGCTGTTCATACTATGATGCAGATGGGTTTCAGTAATGAAGGTAAATGATTATGATTCATTAAATTATAAAGGTAAAAAACTAATTAGAGATTATTTCACATAGATAATTGGCTGACGCAGTTGTTAATCAACGTTGATGGAGATATTCCAAAAGCCTTGAACTTCTTGACACCTCAACCGAAAAATAAAAAAGAATAAATTCAATGACTAATTATATTCTTATCAATGGGATTTAATAGTAATCAAACCGTAATATGGTGATGGAAAAATATTTACTTTATCTTATTAATCTATATCATGAATCATGACTTATTGGTGAAATATTATAATGTTAATCCTCATTAAATAAAAGGAATATATTGACGCAAATTATTTATGAATTTTTTATTTTATTCAAGGCCTGAAAACTCTTTCAAAAATTTTTGATCCCAAATTTTTAAACTAGCCATATTTAGGCAAGTATTTTAATGAACAAAGACTTATTTACTTATAAAAGCAAAGAATCAAGGTAAAAATAGTTTCCGGGCACAGTGAAATTTCCAAAAGATGTTTTTAAGGTAATTTTGGGTCACTGATTACGAATCTGAAAGAATTTTGTGATTTCGCTCTCGTTCCTGTCAAATGCTATGGTCATATTTAAATTTACATTTTTTTGTTCACATTTTTCAAAATTTTGAATTTAATCGTTTAAACATAGTTTGCACAAGCAATTAACACCATGTGCGAACTTTTAAAAGTGTTTAATATAGTACAAAATACGTATAAATACTTAAAAAAAACTCTTTTAAAAGTTCGCACATGCAATTAACACCATGTGCGAACTATGAAAAGTATTGAAGTATGTTGTACTATATCAAACACTTTTCTTAGTTCGCACATGGTGTTAATTGCATGTGCGAACTTTTAAAAGTGTTTAATATAGTACAAAATACGTATAAATACTTAAAAAAACTCTTTTAAAAGTTCGCACATGCAATTAACACCATGTGCGAACTAGGAAAAGTATTGAAGTATGTTGTACTATATCAAACACTTTTCATAGTTCGCACATGGTGTTAATTGCATGTGCGAATTGTGTTTAACGATTAAATTCAAAATTTTGAATTATGTATATTTTGAAATGACCATAACATTTGATAGGAACGAGAGCGCCACAAAATTCTTGCAGATTCGTACACTCAAAGAAAAGTTTAACAATGAAATTGTAATTTCAGTACAAAATTTCACAATTTGCATTGTTAAAATAGCGATGACAATTAATGTTGTCAATTTTTACAATCCGATTGTCAATTTTCTTTAACAATCAAATTGTAAAAATTTGCATTTAAATTTTTGAAAATTTCACAATTTAAATTGTTAAAATTAATAATTGAAATTGTGAAAATTAAAATTTAAAAAAATTAATTTTACATTGAATATTGTCAATTTTTACAATTCCAATTGTTAATCGCGGTCACCCATCTAAGTATAGATTATCATTAATGTTGCTTAACTTCTCATATTTTCACTCCATAACTTTATCCATTTTGTATATTTATTTAAATAATGATCGATGACAAAATAAACTATTTTAGTCAAAAAGTTTCTTAATTTAGAATTTATGATTATTTTGACAATATTTCAAAATCGTTTAATATTATTAATACATTTTATTTCTAAAATTGTCTTGTCTTAAATTTCATTCATTTTTATTCTTTAACAATTTCCATTGTGAATTTTTGACAATTGATTGTCAATTTTAAAAAAGAGCAACAATTAGTATTTGACAACGAAAATTGTGAAAATTGACAATTTTTTTGTTAAATCTGAGCAAACTCAATTTCACAATTTCAATTGTCAATTTTTTTCTTTCAGATTATAATCATCGTCCCTAAGTTACCTAAAAAACATATTTTGGAAGTGAAATTTTACTGTGCCAGGAAACTGTACTTTAGTCAGAATCTATCTTGAAAAGTGAACTTTATGATAGGAAAATCGAATCAAAAAATAATCATAGTAAGCAAAAAGAGTTCTCGGGTCTTGATTTTATTAAAAAAAGTTCATCTTAAAAATATAAATTTAATTTCTTTTGTTAGCTTTTTGCATTAAAGACATAATTGATGCTTGTATTTTCTCAGCTTCTTTAAGATCATTTTCGAGTTGATTAATTTTTTCTTGTCTCTCAATTAACTCCTTTTCATTTAATTTAATGACTTCTTGCAATTTTGTGTTTTCCTTTTCAGCAATAAGACGTTTTTCATTAAATCTCTTTTGTTCATTTATAGCTTCAGCAACTTCTTGTGCTCTCATTTGTTTCTCTAATTCAAGTTCTTTCTTCAATTGTTGAATTCGATTTTCCTTTATATAAAATAAATTTATACGTTAATTTTGAATTTTAGCGTGTTTTTCTCAATAAAAATCTTAAATTTTTGCAATAAAACGCGTTCAAATTCAAGAATTTTAAATTCAAATCTAAGCAAAAATAACCGCCACTTTTTGTATTAAGATCACCTGGGATAAATTTTTAAAAATACTTACAGTCTCTTTTTGAGCTAATTTAAATTTAAGCCTTTCATCTTCCATTGATTCTTTCTCAGCCTTTAATTCTATAAGGAAAATTTTTATTAGAAAATAATTTAAAAAGTTAATATAATAAACTTACTGTTAACTTCCATAGTTTTAAGCGCAAGTGCCTTTTGAGCTTGACTATTTTTCACAAACTCTTTCTCAATTTTTGATTCAAAACTTGCCATTGATGTAATAAGCTGTCTATTTGTATCACGTAAAACTCGATTTTCAGCTATAGCTTTTTCTTTATCAAGTTGCAGACACCAATTCATAAGTTCAAGTTTCTCACCAATTTTTGTTTGCATTGAATTTTGTTGCTGTAATTTATTACAAAGATCTGCAAATCTATCAAGTGATTCATTTGCACTATCCAAATGTGATTGTAAATAAGCATTTTTATGTCGATATAATGACATAATTTCAGATGCTTGAAGTGTTCCTTCCTTATTGCTATCAATTTTTCGATTAATTTTCTCAATTAATGTCGTCATTTCATTATAAGACTGCACATTCATATATTTTGATAAACTTGTACTTGTCTCATGTCTTTGTCTGTGATCTTTTGTACAATTAAATTGTTGTAAACTTTTCTGTTTATTACTTGCTAACAATTTTGCAACTTTTTCTCTTGGAAACTTCTCTTTAGCTGTAATGTCAAAAAGAACACTAAAGATATCTTCATTTTGAAGAAAATAAGCTTTTGCTATGATACATGGCAAAATTATGATTGTCAAAACTTCATCCAAAGAATTTATAAAGAGCTCAGAAACCTTTCGTAATGCATAAAGTGTGCTGATGAAATAAACAGTAAGTGTTATTGTCTGTTCATTAATGTTTTCTATTGTTAATTTCTTGATATCTGTCACCATATTTTCAACTAATTGCATCAAAAGCTTACAATGTGTATTCTCTAATTTCTCTTTATCACAAAGAACTTTTAGAAACTTAAAAAAATCACATTTTTGATTGTGATTGTATTTCACATTTTCGTCATTTGTTAAATCAGAAAAATAGTCAATCAATGACTCAACAGATTTTGTAAAACCAGAAAATGTTCCATTTAGTTTTATATAAGTTGAAAAATATGAAAGAGCACTTGCAGTTCTTGAATGATGAACATTTGAAAAAATTATTCTTGTAATTTCTGTGAAATGTGAAAGCAATCCATTGTCAAATTCCAACATTTGCAAATAAAATTCTAAAATCTTCTCAAAGAACTCATCTTTTCTGTTATTTGGTGTCGAATCATTCAGTTGTTTGATTAATTGTTCATTTAACTCATTTAATAATCCTGTAATCTGTTCTTGTTCAGATAAAATGCAATATTCATTCATCGAAAGATCTTTTGAATGCTTCAATAAATCCATGCTGTGTAGAATTGTGTCAGTTTCATAAGAACTTGCTCCAATTTTAATAGATCTCAAACTAACTGCTGCAAATCGAGGAAATTCCTTTGCTGAAAATTCTCCAATTACAACAGCAAGAAATTTCATCTCAATCAGCTCATCTGATTTTGATAATTCTTTTTGCATTTCCGTTGTCTTTAATGTTCTTCGAATTAAATATTTTGCACTTTCATTGTGAATTGCAAAATTTGAGAGGACATGAAGTGAGAGATTGACAATTTTTCCATTTCGATTGTTAGAAATTCGATCACATAATGATGAAATGAGAATTTTTGTATTGTGTTCATCGACATCACTACTAATCACTAATAATTCTTTAAGTAGTGATAATAATTTTATTACTTTCTCATCATTATTCTCTTCAGCAAAAACCAGTAATTTTAAAATTCCAGGCAGAAAATTTATATCATCGCACACAATTTTCCTAATCTCATTGTTCCTTGACTTTATTGAAGTGGCAAGAACTCCCAAGCAAGAAATAACTAACTGAGAATTCTGATCTTTTGTTTGATTAAGAATGTTGTAAATGTTGGAGTAGAAATTATAAATTTCAAAATGATTTGAAAATGATGAAATGTTTTTGATGTCATTTTCAATTAGCAAAAGTTTATTTTTCAGTGTAACTTCATTATAGCTCGTTTGAAAATTAATTTCACTTGCTAACTTATTAAAATCTTTGATATATTCTCGAATCAACATTTTATTTTGTTTTTGATGTTTCGCTAAAAATTATAAAAGAAAAATGTTTTAAAAATTATTTTATGAATTTTTAATTTTTAATGTTTACCCAATGTAATTTAATTATGATTTAATGTTTTGTTTTTGTTTTTCAATGTTTTTATAAAATAAAATAATCTCAAAATGAATTTTTTCAAAATATTTATTTATTTTTACTAAAATAAGAAACTTTTTCCGTTAAAATTTTACCGCCGCCGTCGTTTTGAATTTAACGGAAAAAGATATTTCAAAAGTTAAATGTTTTTCACCATTTTTCAAAATTTTTAGAAAAAGTTCGTTATATTTATATGTTCAAAATTATTGTTGGAATGAAATAAGAAAATTAATTTATTTATCGACATTATTATTATCTATCTTGAAATCTATCTTGTAATAATCTTGAAATCATTCTATTAAAAACATTTAAAAAGATTTATTCTGTGACAAAGAGTCAGTTGATTAAATTCAAATTTTCAAAAACCGTTTTTATTATTTTGAACAAAATTTTGTAAACAGAAAATAAAAACTTTTTTTAGTGTGTGTTTCACATTCCATTTGAACAGTTGTGTTTATGCATCGACGCAAGCAAGACGTTTATTTTTGTTCGGTATAAATTAAATAAAAGAGATTGAATAGTAAAAGAAAGTTGAATGAATCAGTTTCAATGTCAATAAAAGAAATTTCTTTCATACGATTACGAAAATTGTTTGTAAGAAAATGGCATTAGGCTGAAATCAAAAAAAGAGAGAATTGAAGCACAAATATGTGAAATATTTTTGATATATAAATCAACGTGTGTGCATTCTGCAATCGCAACAAAAAGATATTTATTTTTAATTCTTACTCTTTACGAGAAAGAGAAAAAAGCAGAGCAAAGAAATAAAAAGTTGAAAGAAAAGCGAAAAAAGTGCTCAAAATGACGTCTAAATTGTTGACTATTTCAATATTACTATTGTTTCTATCAGAATCCTATTCAGAAACTACGCGAAATCCATCCAATAATAATAAAAAAGTGATAATCAGTAAATGTTGTCGAATAGGCGATTATCTTGATGAGCATGGGAAATGCATTATAGGTGCAAAATCTAAATGGGTGCCTAAAATATTCTTGCAAAGAAGAGGAACCTTTTATGATAAAGAAGGCCAACTCTTGCCAAACATGGGTGTCAATGAAGAAATTCGTCCTGACTGCAAATATCCTGAATTATTCAAAAGTTCAGAAGTGATTTTAATTGGAAATGGCTCGTTATATCTTCCAAATAAGCATTTAACATTAAATAGTTCCGAAAGTTTTTGTGTCGATCAAGACTACAGTTTAGTGTGCCGTTTTGATAAAGACTCTGTGCCAGCTAATATGACAATAATAAAGTTAACAAAGTGCTGTTTACCAAATGAAATTTACGATTCAAACAAATGTTCAGCGTTAAATAAAAGTGATCCGTTAAATGATTACAATATAATAAATAGTGATGAAGACTTTAAAGTAGACTATGATTATAAATTTCCTGATTGCATCGTTTCTAATGAGTTTGCCATTACTGGCCCATTTTCGAGCCAAAATTTTGATTTTACAAATGGAGCTGTTACGACAGATTCCGGTAAAATATTTGAGCATGGACAATATTGTCTTGATCATGTCGTTGGAGAAGATAAGCATTATGAAGGGATTAAAATTTTCACATGCAGCGACCATTATCAAACAGCACCGCCTCCCTCACTTGATCATCATCATGATGATACACGCTTCGCCATTTATTCAATTGGTCTCCTTATATCCGTGTTGTTTTTGATTGCGACACTCGCTGTGGGTTTTTTGCTGCTGTCCAATCATCATATGCTGCACTGGCGATGTCAAACAAATTATGTAATCTGCCTCTTGATTGGCGACTTATTACTTGCCATTACTCAAATATCTGGAACCAGCTTATCAGGACCAGCATGTGTAATCACTGCTCATTTAATGCATTTCTTCTTTCTTGCAACATTCTTTTGGCTCAACACAATGTGTTTTAACATTTGGTGGACATTCCGGTAAGTAAAAATAAAATAAAAATTGAAAGCCTGAGAACTTTTTTATTCTCGCTTCTTCCTTACTGCTGCTCCAATTCACGTTTATTCGCATTTGCACATTAATTTGCGTGTTTTAATATAATTATATTACTCTCTTTCGCTTGATCGTATGTAATTTTATTTAATAACGCAATTTCCAATAAAACCCCTTGTCTATAAAATAAGTAAATGAGAAACTATACTATAGAGCGGTCTGAGTGAAGGGGGACAGATGTTAATGAAAGCATCTGTTTTCCGATCTTCTCTTTTTTTAGCTCTTTTTTTTTGTTCATTGATGACAGTAACAAAACAACATTTTTCAATTCATTTTTATTTTCTCTCTCTTTTCTAAGAATGTCTTATGTACATATATACAAACAAAAAATAAATTTATTTATACACGGAATTCCATTAGAGAAACGATCCCAATACGACCTTGACAAGTTTCTTTGCCGCCTTTAAAATAGATCAGTTTCATATATGCTGTTGCTGCTACTTATGACCTAATGCAAATGTGTAACATAGATCAAATTATTCTCTTGACATTTCGTTCACTCTATTAATCAAACCTAAAATTATATATCATTAGCCGCACATGTTTAAAAAAAATTACTGTGCGCATTTTCGATATTATTGACACATTCTGTATACAGCAAATTCTTTTTAATTCTACGCTTACTGAGTTAATCTTGATGAGTGAAAAATTGCAATGCCTACAAGCAAGCAAGTATCAAGTGAGTCGTCAGTCTGTCGAATCAACTAAACAAAACAAGTCAAGATCATTTTATTAAAGCATTAGCTGTTGAGTGACAAATAATTATTTGTGTGCGCTCGCACACATTTTTTATAATTTCTTGAAATCTAACATCATCACTGAACAACTCCTACGCAATTAAACTCGCAATCGACAAGATGAATTAAAGTAGAGAAAGATGAAAAAATGCGGCTATTGCTTTTTCGATTATACATATTAGTTTGTCTCATAAGTAAAGTAAAGTGAAGAACCTTGAATCTTATTTTATTTATATTGGAATGAAAGAAAGAAAAAAATGTTTGAAATATTTTTAAACAGTTTGGGAACAAATTTTTACTCACATGTGAGTAAGTCTATTGAAAAGAAATTGAATTGAAATATGAGAGGCGTCTGTTTAATTCAAAACCTTCTTTTTCTTTTTTTCCTTACATTTTACTCTTCAATCCATTGCTGTATACTATGACTAAAAATGTCTAGGCGAAAACACTCGATTATCTCTTACGATCTTTTAAAATTTTGTAATTTAAAATATTTTGTGACTGAACATAACTACAGAATATAATTTATGCTTTTTCTTTCTTGTTAAAACCGTTTTATTCATTGAGATATCAAGCAAAATGTAAATTGAATTTTCCTTACTAAATTTAAAGCTTTTGAAAAATGTAAACAAAAAGAAAATTTGCAAATTTCTGTTTAAATAAACTTTTAAACTGCAACACTCTACTAATTAATGATAAAATATGATAGGATAAGCCTTTCTTGAGTATTCCATATGATTTTACTAAAGATTTAATGCCTATTTTTTTAAAAAACAAAAAGTGTATATTTTTTAAAAAACAAAAAGTGTAATATTTAGTTATCTTAAATGATCTTCAATGTTCTTTTGTGATCTTGTATAATTTTTAACGATATTTTATGATCTTAAACGATCTTTTCTTTCGAGTGCCCTCGCCTGTTTAAATGTTTTACTATAAAGTACCAACAACAGCACTAATAAGAAGAAAAATAAAGTTACAAAAAAACTCTCACTCACACAAAAACAGGCTTTCACTTTTTGACGCTTTTTAACAATTTGTGGCATCATTCATCAATAATAGAGTTCTGACATATCTATCGTCCATCTATTTATCTGATGGACGTTTGTTATAAAAAAGATTACGAAAGAGAAATGAGTTAGAAATTTTCATCAATTCTTTCTTTACTCGTTTCCACCACAAATTGACACACTCTTCAACTCTTCTTAATAATAAAAGAGAGAAAAATTTCAATTCAATCAATCTCGATTGATAGATCTAGAGAGATCTCGCTAATGTACACAAACATCATTTAAGTTTAAGTGCGATAATTTATACAAAAAAATTTGATGGTTTTGGCAAAAGCATTTTGAGAATCTCATTTTATTCCTTCATTTTTATTCTCTTATAATAAACATTTTTATTTATTTTATCGAGTGAGAAGCGGGTTCAATGCACATACAACGGCAACGCACATGATAAAAGGCATTAATTCTTAGTATATCTCACTTTTGATTCCCTCTGCGAGTGTTTGAGCTCATATAACAATAAATAATATATCGGAAATTGATGTTCATAAATTTTCATAAAATTTCAATCGATAATATTTAAAGCAAGAAATAATAGATTATTCATGTATAAAGCAGAGCCCGAAACCGACTTAGTATGCAAATTTTTAGACGACTTCCGGCTCTAATAAATACAAAGCTTACTAAGAGATGAAAAAGTAAAACATCAAAATCTAAACAAAAGAATTCAACAATTTCCAAAATTTCTTATTAAACATAAATGCAAAAATTCTGATAGATTCTATACATTGCTTTTGTAGTTCTACTTAAAAATTATCATTCTGTCTTATTTCTATTTATTTTAAAAGAGGAAAAATAGAAATTTTTAAAAATTACATTGTTGTTTACATTTTGATGTTTTTCTTTTAGTCAATACTTGATTTAGTCGTTAAAATTTAAATCTAGTAGAATGATTTTTAACGAAAAGTCCCCTTGAAAATCCCTCCAAAAACTGGATTTTTGAAAACAAAAATACAAGAAATCTCTGAAATTTCTTATTAATTGTGCTTTACTTCATAGTTTATGATTAAATTAAAAGAGAAATGAAAATGGTTAGAAATTGATAACATAAATAAGTTTCAAAAAAAGATTTAGTTTATTCAAGATTAAAATATTCTATTATTTCTTGATTTAAATGCTCTTGAGTTTGAACATCCCCTGTCATAAAATCGATTTTATTTAAAAGTCTCTTGTGCAATATAACTGTAGCAGTAGCATGCATTTATTCATTGAATAAGTGTCAGGAAATTTAATGCAATTAATGATAACGCAACTCATGATTTATTATTGTTCAAATTTTTACATTCATTCTTTTTCTCTCTCTCCCTCATATTCATGCAGTGATTTTCGGCCGACATCAATGGAAAAAGGACAAGAGTCAATTCGTTTACGTATATATGAAGTATATGCGTGGGGTATGCCGATAATTATCACAGTCATTGCAGCAATTCTAGACAATTTACCGGAAAGTCCAACTGAAAGATTTCTACGGCCGCGTTTTGGCGAAAATAAATGCTGGTTTTATGGTAAGTTTCTAATTTCTTTTTGAACTGAAAAATTACATTACTCAATAATAACAAAAAACAGAAACAGTTTACGAGAGACTCGTGCAAAGAGAAAACTCTCATAAAATACGCCATTTTAACTATAAAATCGCAATTTAAACCATAAATTTTGCCTTCCCTTCTAATTTAAATTGTTGCAATGTGTTCACTCTCTGTTTTCCCTTTGTGCAAAAAAAACTATCTCTATCCTCACACTAAATTCCCATTAAAAAAAAAAAGTTTTTCTCTTTTCGCTGACAACTGAATGCATGTTTTATTATATTATTCATAATAGACATGAGACACAACAACAGTAACACGAATAGATAAAATAGAAGGAAGGAAAAGTATAATTTCTTGCTTGTCTGAAACGGCGTTACGCCGGGAAACCGCCAAATCGAACAGAAAATTAACGTATCATAGGCAACAACAAAAACAAAAGCAAGCAAGTATAAGTTGTATAGACATAAAAAATTGATTCTTTTGCGATATCAGCAATAGCCGTTAAAGTCAAAAAAAGAGAAACTGGTTTTGTTTGATGCCTTTCTTTCTTTCTTCGCAATGTATACAAATTATATGAGAATCATTTTCCTCCTCCTTCTTTCTCTTCTTCTTCTTCTTCTTCACATTAAAAACAAAAGGATGAAATTGAAAACGAAAAAAAAACACTTTCTCAAACGAGAAGTTTCTGGCTTGCTTGATGAATCTATTGCGATGATAAAAAACACTTTTTTTCCTTCTTCTAATGATTTCTTCGTCATCATAATATTTAGTCGTCTGGTAGAAGGAGTATAAAAAAAATATACAACAGATATTTCAAATGAAATGAAAGACACATACAAAGAAGAAGAAGAAAGAAAAAATTCTACTTGAAATAAGATCATAAATTCTTTCCTCTTCCTCCTTCTTTTCATCTTAATATTCTTCTCTCTTTCTTTCTTTTTATTTACTTGATAGATTTCTTTCGCTGTTTTTTTGCGGTCTAGAACTATAAACACATTGCTTCGATTTTTTTCTCACTGTTGCTTATTTTGCCATCAGCTTCATTATAGAGGAGGTTTCTAAGAATAATTTTTTTGAAAATATCTTTCAGCCTAATCGCTTTTTGCCTTTTTCGTTATAATTCTTATTTGCCTCTTTGCTACCTTCTGTTTTTGCTTTACTTTTTTATATTTCAACTTTGCCAATTATTATTATTGTCTTTTGCTCTCACTTCTTTCTTTCGTCGTTGTTGTCGTTAATTCTTCTTTTTTTTTTGCTGCTGCTGCTCGATCAAGCGATCAGATTGTGTAAGCAAGCAGACTGAAAGAGTTAGTGTTATTGTCTCTCTCTCGCATACAGTCATATATGAAAAAATGCATGGATGAATGGCAATAACAGAGGTCATTAGCAAGTTGAGCAGGAGACTGCTCATTCATATGGACATTGTCTTCTTTCATCATCATCATATATCCCGTAAGGCAGAATTTGATTGCTTCTTTACAGTACATAGAGAGAAAATTTCTCTTCGTGTGAGTTGTAGAAGAGATTGGAAAGAATTAGAAGATTGGCGGATGATGATCATCACGTAAAATTAACTCAATTTTATTTATTATTTTACCTAATAGTTTACTATTTGTACTCTATAGCATTCTTGCACGAAATATTGCTGCTTTTGCGTTAAGCCGTAAAAACAAACGGAACATGCAGCATATTTGGGCATGCTTGAATGTCGATCGATTTTTGTTTCTGCTCCAACGCCACTGTCTATCTCGCAATACTCGCATGCTTGCTTTTTATTTTATTTCCGCTATGTATGAAGTTAATAAGGAAAAAAAAAATGAAAGAAAGAATTTTTTTTAAGTACCCACTGCCAAGCAGTAATAATTCCTCAATCGCTTACAAAAAAAATTATTTCAAATTCTGACGCTGCTGCGGATTTTGCCGAATATATGTGTGTATTAGATAGTTTCACATCACTTTTACCGTTTTGTTTTTCAACAGCAGCGATAAAAAAAACTTTTCTTCTTCATCAACTGCCTGCTAACTTTCTTTATTCTCTCACATATGCATGCATGTACGTATTTTGTGTGCGCCTTTTATTATTTCGCCAATCGCCTCAATTTCAATCGGTAGTTTGTTGTTTATTTTAACAATGAATATACTTTTTAAAAAAATATGGTGAAAAAAATCTGCGGCTACTGCTGCTTAAATACACAAAAAAATCTCGTGGTTGTTTTCTAATTTACTGTTCAAATGAAAGGATTTGCGTTGTTGTTACTGCTGCAATTGCCTTCTATACATGAAGTGTGATTTAGATTATATATTTTTGGAAACTTCATTGTCAAGGTATAACAGAGAGTTTTTATGTGTGGTTTGTTCTCTTGAAAATTTCAAGTAAATCTCCATAAAAAGCAAACAGACAAATGCATGTAGATGAAAAAGGAAAGGCAACCTATTCTGAGGGTGTAAATGACACTTGAAAATGTGAATAAGAGCTGAATCAAAGCGCACTGAACTTCTTCTTTTCTCTTTTTAATATTTATTCATCGTTTTATTATGGCACACGAAGGACGTTTGTTCATGCATGTTTCATACACGTAATGTTTGATTATAATAGCAGCAGGCAGTAAAGCACACTTCAATATTTCTCCTTATCAATTTAAAAGCATGTCTGTGTCTACTCTTCTGTACAAATTGCTTATAAGCCTTTTACCTTCTCTCTATATGAGAATAGAGAATGTTTAATCATCATGATGATGGCTCAAACGTACATATGCTGCCAGACAGGCCAGTAAACATAAAGGTGTCAATAAATTTTCAACCAGATATCGAGAATGAAAGATATATCACATGCTTAAGTCAAAAAGAAATGAGATTGAGTCGAGAGCAAGAAACCAAGACTTATAAATAAAATTTTTATTTTACGATACTAACTGCGGGTTTTTGTGTGTTTTAGAAAAAGCAATTTCAAACGAACGCTCGAGTAATTAGTTAATTTAAATAATGAATGAGTGTGTTTACTTCCTTGTACGAATCATCGATACTTTTACCTAGAAGAATAAATGTGTTCACATGTCTCATGCCTCGCGCGAGTCAGAATTTTTTTTCGCTTTTCAAGCAGAAAGAAAATGTTTTTATTTTATTTAATTTCGCTCTCTTTTGCTGCTGACGATTGCCAATAATTTATAAATACTACACATATACCGGCTTTGCACTGTTCTTTTTTTGCTCTCTCATGCGCGTATATGAAAGTTTTTCACACGCAAAAAAAAGATAATTTTTATATTGAGCAGTTTTTATGATGAAAAAAACTGGTTCATGTAAAACAATTTTGTTGTCACAATTTTCTCTTCACACAGTACTTCATCATCATCTCGAGATTCGCTCATTCGCTTTTTTTGATGAAATGCTTGATTTAAGTGAAAATATTATGAAGGTTTTTTGTTTCCGTAATGAAAAAAATTAATGAATGTGTAGGAATTTTTCCCATCATGTATGATGGAAAGTTTTGTATAGAGGTCAAGGTTAAGACACTAGAAATTACATTTGAAGAATTTTTTTGTACTTTTCCTTTAATATAAACAAATTAACTACCGTCTTGTATTCTAGATCCGAAAAAATTTGCTCAGTTTTGTTTACTTTTTGTATGGAAAAATATACGTTATTTCAAAAATAGCTCTTTTATTTAAATAAAAGATCCGGCTCTTATTTTCGAGGGAAGACGGTAATGCGGGAGAGAAATTCTTTCCTTAACTTTGATCGAAGCAAGAAGGGCAATTTTTTGAATAAAATAAAATTTGAAAAACGAATTGTAATTCTTTCTCAACTTATTTTCGTTCAAAAAATTCAAAATTTCAAACTGTTCCCATTTTTTGACTTAACTTATTGAAAACTGTTACAAAATATTTCTTTGAAATTATTTTTGATTATAATTTCCATTATTTTCATTTCTTATTCAATTGTGGTGATATATTAACACCTTAATTGTAAAATGAAGCATGATTTGTTATTTTAATAATATTTTGTTTCGAAAATTGTGTTCTTAGGGGACTTTCTTTCAAAAAAGACATTCTCTAAATTAAGGATTGAAATATTTTATTATTTCTTAGATCGAAGTTTTCTCAATTATATTTACACCAATTCTTATAATTGTTACACTATTTGAAAGATAAATTCTTGTACATTTTTACTTTACAAACATTGAAGTTAGTATAATTGCCAATTTTCGACAAATATTTTTATTTTTCAAATCTAATTCGGAACAGCAAAAATACTTAATTCGGGAAAGTAAACAAAACAAAATATTTCTATCAATTTGTAATAAATGCAATTTTATCATCTTTATTATGTTATGCTGATTCAATTTCTACCGATTTGCGTTAGATTTGACGTCTAAATCAATAGAAATTTAAATTTCTTTTTATCGAAATTTTTGTTTGCAATTTTTATAAAAGATTTTTCAAATGTAAACAAAGTATCCCGAGTAAGGTAAACTTGTCTTATATTAGAATGAAAAACTTTTAAATAACTAGAGTGTCTTCTCTTTAATAGAGACAAAAATATAAAAATATAATTGTCATTTCAAGCGAAAATCTAGCGCTTATATAAAAGAGAGATAAATTTTAATCATTTATGATTCATAGTTCATGCAATAATAAATTTTCAAGTGTCACTATTGATTAAAGGAAAATTTTTCTCACACACTCATTAAATATAAAAAGTAAATTTATTTACTGCTCTTGATCATTAGAGTGCCATGATAAAATTTTTATGAGAATTTTTGTGTGTCTCTCGATCTTTCGAAATTGCTGTATGTAGAGAGACCTTGATTCACCTGCTAGTTTTTTGTAAAATTTTTATCTCATATGTAAACCGAACTATGGAGAAAAGAGTCGAAAAAAAAATGTGGGAAAGATGAACATACATGAAAAAAGAAGAAAAGAAAGAAATTTCTCTTTGAGACGGTCAAGTGAATTGTCTTCACTACATACATTGTGGTACTTACTTCTTACTTATATTACACACAAAATAACCGCAAAGTGAAATGATAATGAAATGTGTGAAAAGAAATTACGCTTCATGACACCATTTTTTGTTCTTTTCACTTGCACTTTGTGTTGTAATTTCTGCAACTACCTTGAAATTTGATTCAAGAAAGTTTTGTGTAAATATTTATGTTTATTGTCATTTGCTACCGCAGTCTGAAAATAATTCTCACTTTTTTTTTCATGTTCAACAGTAATAAAAAAAAAGGTTTCAAGGGCTTAAAACGAACGATACAAAGAAAAGTGTTTTAAAACATTTTAAATAACATTTCTTTCTTTCTTTCTGTCTCGTCCGCAGGTGATATGGAAATATTTGCATATTTTTTCGGTCCCATTGGAATTCTTTTGTGTGTAAACATTCTACTTTTTCTTTCAACCGCACGTCAACTCACTTGTGGTCTATGGAAGCGTGATGATGTAAAATCAACTTCAGAACGGTAAGATAAAATTTTACTATTATTTATTGAGTGAAAGAAAATGAGCAAAATCAGTTCTCGTCGCAGAACACAATTAGGCAAGATCTGCCTTAAACTCGTCATCGTTATGGGAGTTACATGGATAATTGATGTGATTAGCTGGGCGGTAGGTGGACCTCACTATATTTGGTATGTGACAGATTTCATAAACGCTATACAAGGAGTCTTAATTTTCATCGTCGTGGGCTGTCAACCACAGGTGTGTATTAACTATAAAATTCTTTCTCAAATCAATTGATCTTTCATAAAAGAAATTTTTTTTCTCTTTTGTATTTAATTTAACAGGTGTGGTCCGCATTAAAAAGATTCTGGAGCTCACGATCGGGCGATCATCGAATGACTGGAACAACGAATGGACCACAACATTCATTATCATCTCATGGAATGCCATCACTTGATGCCAGTGTTACAAATCAAACAACAAATTCCAAAGTCGAAACAATGTGCTAATCAAATTAGTAAAAGAAAGAAAGATATTTTCTTTTCTTTTAAGTGTGATTCTTTAAACACATAATATGCATGTACGTAATTTGAATGTGACTCTATACAACAGCAACGATGACAACAACGACCTAAATTCATATTTAATTTATTGCATACACATACATGCATCGTAATGAAACAAAAGAAGCAGAAAATTGTATGCAGTTACTTAAAAACGTTTAAGTATTAAACTACCTATTATATCTCATATCATACATACATACATCGCTTTTATTACTCGCATCAATCAATCAAACATTTTCTTCTTCTTCTTAAAATCTTTTATATTCTCTCTCTGTTGTTGTGATAAAAAAAATCTTTTTGACATAAATTTTTCTACCTTTCTCGCAAAGGCAGAGTTGTTAAATAGACTAGTTCTATGTCTATATAGTATGGTGCGGCATTATATAGATGAGAAGAAGAAGAACTTTGCGCATAATTTTCTTCTTTGTCTTGATTTTTCCATATAAAAATGAATAAGAAGAAGGAAATTAAGCGCATAATTCTTCTTTTTATTTGCATAATGCCGAACCCTACTATATAGATCTATGATAGATTTTGTCTATGTTTACATAACAAAATGTAAACAATCAAAAATTTGAAAATTTTATTTTCGCATCAAATCTTTTTAATAACAAAGTTTCAAATTGAATTTGATCCTTTAGTTGTTTGATAATAGTTTGATATTCCTAACTGGAATAGAATATCAATGGAAAACAATGTGTTTGAAAAGATTTGAAGCGAAATAAAATTTGCAAATTTTGTTTGTTTACATTTTTGTTATGTAAATATAGACTTAGACGAAAACGTTCACAAAATACGAAGAAGCTCTTGTCAGCATCAATAACTTGAGCAGATGAAAGGTTTAAGTTGCTATTCTGACTGTCAATCAGGAGTAACCCGCTCGGACTTAGCCATGTTAAAGTTTCTCTTTCTACTCATCTAGAATTCTATAAAGACAGAAGTCTATAAATAACAACTCTGATCACAAGCAAGCATATAATCTATCGATAATGTTTAGTAAGACTTTCGAATGAAATAAAAAATGTATACAAACGAAACACAATAATAATATTAATATGATAATGTGTAATCCATAATGATAATAATAGTAGGCTCATTAGTTAATTAAGACAAAAATGTTATCATGTTTTTTATGCCAAAATATTTGAATAATAATAATAATCCAATCCTGCCAATTTTTAGCTGATAAAAAAAAGAAAAAGAATGATTTTTCAAGTCTTTCGATTTGTATAAAATTTTACACAAAAAAAGCCTTTTTGATAGTCATTTTTTATTATGTCATATAAAACAATTTTTGGAGAATAAACTTTTTTTATATGAAAGAAAGAAACAACAAGAAAAACCATTTGAAAACTTTGTACTAATGAGAGACCACAAAAGAAAGCAATTTAAAGAGATGAAGAGTTGGAAGAAGGAAGAAAAATTAGAAAGTACTGCTATAGCACAAAGTATACACATAATGTTTTAATAATAAGCAGCTAAAGTTGACTGAAATACCAAAACAATAAAAAATTGAATTAAGAGACGCTAAACAAGTAAAATAAATCAAAAAAATTTGTCTTTTCATTTCTCTTTTTCAGTCTTTGCCAATATTAACGGTATAATCGCTAATTCTATGCTCCAATAAATTGTGATAGGCATGATGAGCAGATTTGAATTTTTTCTTTCTTTTCTCTATCTTCTTATTGGAAGACAAGAAAAGAGAAAAAGTTTAATTTAAGACATATATGTCAACGAGATGAGCTTTCAACATTGAAAATCAATCGATTTAAAGTGTGAAGTATTTCAATTGCTCGAAACAAATTGCTTAATTGTTTGTGCCCATCGATGGAAATATTTTAATTGTTAGCATGCATACATAGATAGAGAGAGAGAAATAAACAATTTTGACCTTTTGCGCTTGATCTTGCATCAATTGTGATTTTTTTTTTCTCCTCATCGTTGTCTATTTCACTTTCATTCAATGCTAATTGATGAGTTCTGTATAAGTCGTTGTTTATTAAACAATTATCATCATCCTCAATCTATCTATCAATGTGTGTGCTCCCTAATTTATAATTTCTTATAATTAAAGTGTAATTTGGGGCGTTCTAGTATTTGACTTTTGATAACAAGCATTTAGCTCACATTTTCGATATTTACTCAATTGCTTTGTAAATGGATGAATGCACATAAAATGCATATGATGAAAGTCAATAAAAGAAATGTTTTGAGCAACCAGAAACGAATTAATAGTAATTGACATTATTCAAAGTAGGTCACTGAATGTTCTTTAATAGCGATTTAATGGAAAGAAAAAGATTTATCATAAATGCATGATGAAACAATTTCTTCTTGTTTTATTCAAAAAGAATAACAAACTTAAAAGCAAAGAATTTAATGTGTAGTATACGACGGATGATGACGGGAAATGGTAAATTAAAAAAGGCAACCTAATTGAGTGACAAAATGTGTCGAATTATTCGTAGACATTAGCATCGTCTAAGGAAACACATATGGAACGTGTTTAGAATGTGATTAAGCACATAATAAAAATCATATTAAAATGATTTATTTATAATATGAATGTGATCTCAATATGATGAAATTCTTTATTCATGGAATTCTTTGATAAAATCTTTCGTCAAGTTTTCGATAAATCTTCGACCTTCGTTAAGTTTTAAATTTGTTCTATTAATAATTTCAAAAAACTAAATAGCTAAAAAATATTTACTTTTAGCTCTTATAAGTTATTTTATGATCTTTTTATATTATTTTAAGCACTGATATTGAAATATTTGAAATTTCGGTTGTTTTCGTTAAATTTTGTTAACCTTAAAAATATTTCTTGCGCTTAATTTTTCGCGCTCCTTAAAAAATTAAAATAATTTGGTAAAACACGCGAAATTAATCAAAATGAGTAAACTAATTGGAACAATTATTGAAAATCTTTCGCAATTTGGCAAAGATTCAGTTAAAACTACGGCATTAAGTTTTCGTTTGGTAAGAAAAACTTTTCTTTTATCAAATTTTAATTTATTAATGAGAATAATTTTGTAGATCACGAAATATACTGCAGGTTTGCTTTCTGCTTTTGTCTGCATAATATTGATGAATCGTTTTTATGGGTAAATACTTGGTTTTTAATTTCTTTAAATAGATTTTCGAAATTTATTAAATTTTTAGCGAAGCAATTGAGTGTTTTTCTTCAGATAATAAATATCGACTTGCAATGGTTCTAAAATGTTGGATGGAAGGCGTATATCTTGATGCTAATATATTCCTTGAATATTTAAAACCAGGATATGACATAATAAAACCCGGCGTTGGTGCAAATCATAATGCGACTGATAAAGTCTATTTTAGATATTATCAATGGATTGTTCCTATGCTATTGCTTCAATCGCTCATCTTCTATCTGCCATATCTTATCTGGTATAGTTGCGAGAATAAAGTTATGCAAAAACTACTTGGGAAAGTTTGTAAGTTCAACTTAATATTTATTTTAAGAATTTTAAAATTAACTTTTCCTTTTTTCAGCCTTTCCTGTTTTTTCTGATGATTGGGAAAAGCAAAGAAAGACACTAAATAAGTATGTAAAAGATGTTAAGGAGAAATATCATCGAGAATATGCAATTAAGTATTTAGCTTGTGAATTTATTGCATTTCTAACTATTGTGTTCAACATGCTGTTAACAAAGTGGGTGATTCAACACGAAAAGAATAATTTTTGGAATGGATATTGGGAGGCCGTTAAATCGTTCTTTGATGGCAACATGCAAGAATTTATGTATAAAGCGAATTTGATGTTTCCACTGCAAGCAAAATGCGATTTCAATATAATGGGTCCATCAGGAACGATGGTTGGTAAAGATGCTCTTTGCATTATGCCACAGAATGTCATCATTGACAAGATTTTTGTTATACTCTATGTTTGGTACATCTTAGCTCTGATAATTTCAATTTGCAATTTGATATATTTTGGTGTATTGTTTGGATGGAAAAATGTTCGAATTCATGATATTAGCTATATGTTGGAAAGATCTATAACTATTCGTGAAATTAAAGAGTTTAGCTTCAATGGATCAATCGGAATATGGTTTACTCTCAAAACTTTTCGTCGTAATATGGTTTCTATTCAATTTCAAGATTTATGTAAAGAAATTCATAATGAATTGAAATACGAAGGCAAATTCAAACGTCAAGATAAAGAAGGAGGTTCTGGTGATACTGATGATTATTATTAAAATTAGAAAACTATATTTTTTTGAATTGAATTTATTTAAAATGACAAAAAATGTCATTCCATTTATTTTCCAATTAGCCATTTTTTCCATAATGAAATTTAAACTTTTCTTGCCTTTAAAAAATGACAAAAATTCATCTAATTCTAAATATTTTGTAAAATATAATATTGTAATAAGTATTATTGGGAAAATAAAGATAATAAGACAAAATTCCAAGTAAACAATGAACATTAAGTAAGACTTAGTGTGAAAAACTTCATTTTTCATTATAGAAGAGAGAGAAAGGTAGGCAATAGAAATATTTTCATTAAATTCTTATCTAAAGTCTAAATTAAATGCATTAAACTTTTAAAAAAAGACAAAATGTTTCTTTTCTATGGAAAAATGTGCTAATAAAAAATAAAGAAAGGAAAAAATGTGTCAATTTTAATACGCTCATTTATTATCATTTTGTAGTTCGCAACAACATGCTGGTTATAATAAGAAAGGCATGCAGTCTACTCAGTTGAGCGTTTAATTCATTAATATTAGACTCTTTTTCTCTCCTCGAATATTTCTTTCTCTCATTCTTTTGTTGCGATCTCGCGTATTTTGCAGAATTTGCATATATAATTATGAGATCATTAAATTTGTCACAGCGTGACAATTTTTGAAATTCCACGAGTGAAACTTTTTAAATGATTGATTGCGATTATACGATTATTGAATGACAATAATGTGATCTAATTTGTTTGAAGTAATTTAAAAATCTCTTTTTGAAACAGAGTTGTCACTGTATCTTTGTTTACATAAGCAAAATGTAAACAAACGAAATTTGCAAAATTTCTTTCGCGTTAAATCTTTTTAAAAACGATCTTATCCATTCTTATTTTATCCCAGTTATGAATATCAGAATGTCATCAAACAATTAAAACATTAAATTTAATTTAAAACTTTGTAATTAAAAAGATTTGATGCAAAAGTAGTTTTGCAAATTTAGTTTGTTTACATTAATATAGTCATAGACATCTATGAAAAACAACTCTGTTTTAAAAGGACCAACCTACCTACACTTATATGATACAGTAATATTATCATAATGAAATGTGAGTTAGTAAATCGATCATACAGCTGTGGTTAACATACAAAATATTTAAATGTGAGTAAGAAATCTCAATGAATAAAAAAAAACTATAATAATGATGATGGTGAACCTCAAATCAAAATATATACATTATGTTGTGCAAGAAGTAGAGAGAAATAAAAAGAGAGCATTCATTGTTGCTGTTAATTTTCGCAAATCATCAAAAAAGAACTCGAGTGTTATGAAGAAGAGAAAGAGATTTCTTTCATGTTCTCTTTCTGCATAAGAAATATTATTAAAGCATATTGCCGACACAAATAAGCAAAGAATAATCTTAAATGAATATTTCAGGTAATTTTAGCGCAATCTTTTGGAGTGAGAAAATCATTCTTGTGTGGACAAAGTGAGTATGTGTGACTGTAACTAGATATCTTGCTAGATTTTCCCACAATTTGCTCATAAGTCGAACAAAGTCATCATAAAGCAAAAAAGTCGAACGAGAGGTCTCGAATATGAATGCAAAATAGAAATCAAGAAACAGAGAAAGAGAGAATTTAAATTCTAAAATGTATGAAGAATGAACACGAAAAATAAAGAGAACACATAAAACACCGTTAAGCTAAAAGCAAGCAAAGCATCTCGCGCACTCAAATTCTTGACTTGTTTGTTTTTCACAAATAAAAGAAAGAATGATTTCGTGAGCATTTCTTTTATGAGAAAAAATAACTATAAATTGAAAGAAATTCTCATTATATCTATAAAAACAAACTAAAAAAGTATGAAGAAATTATGAATTGAATGAAAAGAAAGAACAGACAAGAAAATTATGAAAGAATTTCACTCTAACTGGATAATCTGTTTAAAGACCTGCAAAATCCACTTCAAATCTATTCATGTGTACACTTACTTAATCACTATTTAGAAATCTTTCTCTCATCCGTCCATTCTATTCAATGTCTACCTGATTGCTTAGCCATAAAAGAGAAATATTTCGATAATTAAGATGTATTTTTGTTAAGAACATTCTTATGTGTGCATATCTAATCGCACCATAAATGGTCATTCTTCATATACAATTAATTGTTAAAAATATTGAATGTAGGATGACTAACTTATATTCATGCTTGTATGAGCTACAGATTTGTTTGCATAAATCATTCGATATTGATTGGAGCTTTGCATTTGTGGCTTTATTAGCCTCAACAAAAACTGTCATGCTCAAAATTTCATTTTAAAATATTTTCCGGAAATCCAATTAAATAACAATTGTGAAATTCTCTCCTTCTGCTTCATATTTACTCTTTCTCTTTAGCATTGCGTTGTATGACAATAAACAAATAAAATTTGCATATCAAAAACATATCACGTTGTGAAATACATTAAGTAAGCAAATTCGTCTGTCTGAAAAATGAAAATAATTAATTAAATTGGCCAACTAATTGAATCACACACAGCAAGATAGGCGACACAAGAGTTTTTCAATTTTCTGATTATTTTTAAAATGTTTCCTGTATTATGGAAAAAAATGGTACCAGCTGTCAGGAGAGAAAAATGGGCATGAAAATCGGGAAAGCAGTAAAAAAATCCATACTTTTAACTGCCCTTTAGCATAGTGCAAGAGAGAATGGTAAAGAGTAGCTGAATGCTGTCGCGTGAAAGAACAATATATTATATTAAATAAAATTTTTATTCTGGTAATTTTTAGCGGACGCCAAGAGAGAAAAATGCCGTTTGCATGCATTGCAGAATCTGTATGTATAATATGAGAAGGAAAGCGGCATATAAATCAACATCATCATCATCACCGATGATGACAATGATAAAATGCACACTTATAGTGTCCAGAACATCCGACATTCTCTCTCTTTTTAATTTCCGACAATAACAGAAACTGTTAGAAGCGACAACAGTATCATTGAGCGTGGGCATCATGTTAAATGAGGAAATGGTAATTTAAGTTTAATTAAAGTCACAAAAGAAATAATTTTTTGATGATATGATATTATTCAGTACGTGATTAGAATTATAAACATTATTCTAACCCGAGTTGACACTTGCTACATAAATTCATATGCCAACATTGTGTTATAATCTATTCAAACTGGCAGGCGGCACATGAGGAAGACAAATAGTAAAATATTTTATTCCTGTCTCACGCTTTACCCTCAGCTTAACAAAAAATTGAAATTTCATTCCTCTGGGGTTCGATTTTATTGATGATTTTCTCACTCTCAGACTGTGCACAGCGAACATGACTTGATTCAAGTTGAATGTGAAATTCAAGTAGTTTTTGTGGTTTGCACAAAATGAATTTAATGAAAACTTCAACCATTAATCGATTTATTGGCTATAAAATGTGTAAAAGACTGAATCTGTTTCAGTTCAAAGTAAGCATGCATAAAAATCATTTAGTAGACAGAAAAATAAAGAAAATTTCTGTGTTTAATCGTTATTAATAGTTTATTTTGTAATACAATCACTCATGTAAGCATTTCATTGTGTAAAGAGGGTTTACTTCCGATTTCTGAATTCATAAAAATTCCTTTTATCAAGGCTTGTGAACTCTTTATGTTTACTATGTTTATTTTTGTTTACATCCTGGCAACGCTCAGCTTCAGTTTTAAAATTACCGTTAAAAATCGGTTAGAAAAATTTCCAAAAATGAAATTTTATTGTTTACGTTTTCAAGTTAAAATCTCTATTTTTAAGGATAAATCTTTACAATTAAAAGTTGATTCTTAATCTTTATGACTAAAGAAGTATAAATCTATTAAAATTTCAACCTAAAGAAGCAAATTTGAGAAAATTTGACATTAACAAAATTTTAAAAATAATCAAAAAGTGAGAAGGCCTTGCCTTTCATACACAACCTCAAATTTCAATTTATTTCATGATGGATTTTTCTTCCACCCCTTAAAAAGCAGCAGATTTTTGTTATTTATTTCTAATTTTTCACTTCAACATAATAACACACAAAAAAAACTTCTTTCTTTTCTTAATTATTCCCTGCAATTTCATTTTATAAAATTTTTCAACGTCATGATGGTTCTCGTTTGCTCAGGTAACAGAAGAAAAAAAATTTGTTAAAGTTTATATCCTTAAACAGCAGGCTATGGCGTCAAAAATGTTATTTTTTTTCTATTCTCTCTTTTTCGTGCATACTATGATAATAATCCAACACATAAGAGCATATAATTTGTAGGGGTAGAAGAAGTTAGAACTGCAATCCTAAAATTTATGCTTGAGAGAATTCTCTATCTGCGTTCTATGACTATATAATAAATAAGTAGATGCAGTAGATTTTTTATGCTGCCTCTGCTATTTTTCTATGGTATGGTTTATGCTCTTTGTTCTTTTTTTTCTCTCTTCTTATTCTTCTTTTGCATGCTTTCGACTCAAAAATTCACGTTTCAGACGATTGAATAACAATAACAATGCGCACATGTTTGTAACAATAATATAGTTCTGAAATTTCATACAGTTAAGCCAGAGAAATGCACACATAAGTATTCCGCTCTTAATTTCGTAACATGAATTTCTTTCTGTTTGCTTTTATTGTTTTTCTCTCACTATTGCTTGTAATTGCTTTAACTGATTGAAATTCGTAATTAAATTTTAATTCCATAAACACATTGTTAAAGTTCTAAATTTCAGATTTTTCAAAACAAATTATACACACTTGGCAATAAATGTGAATTAGTTCATGGAGATCACATTTGTAACTGCAGCAGTAGTAATTCATACATAAATGAATATGTCTTAAACAGTCAATGTCCAAGTGCTGTTGATATTATTATTAAATTGAAATTTTAAAATTGGGCGATTCTTCAAAACTGTTTTTGTTGTAATTTTTCGAAGAATTGAAATTTCTCACTTATTTCCCAATTAACCTTATTCAAAATGATACTAGAAGATGTAAATTATTAATATCTGTAAATTCAAGGGGATGATCACTGGGGCGAAGCGCGAAAAATTGTAAAATGCGCGAAAGTGTGCGAAATGTAAACATTGTTTTGTGTAACAAAATATTTGAAAATTTTAATTATTATTTAGTATTTTCTATGTTGCATTGAATGCAGTAGTCTCTAATGATTATGTACTATGAATTTCTAATCAATTGAATGCTTAAAAAACAAAATATTAAAAGAATAATTTTCGTTTACAAATGTTGCTTGACATTGTGTGTTGTTTTGTTGGGTAAAAAATGTGTTTGTAACACGAAAACGTGCGAAAACGCGCAAATGCGCGAAAATGAGTGAAACGCGCGAAGGATGCGCGAAAATGAGTGAAACGCGCGAAGGATGCGCGAAAATGAGTGAAACGCGCGAAGGATGCGCGAAAAATGAGCGAATTTCTTCGCCCCAGTGAACATTTCCTTGTATAAATTTGTAGCTAAACTAGATCTGAGAAATACGTCATTTTTGAGTTATTTCAATTCTTTAAAGCCTTACACTGTTACCTCCAAAATTTTATCAAAACAGAAAACTTAAATTGCCAGCAAACTACAACACTAATATCAATGATTCTGCTATTAAATTGTTGAATTTGATTATTTCTAAAACTTTGAAAGTATTTGAGAGCCGATGTTATCTTTTAAATTGGTTAATTTTAAGTTCTTTAGAGGTAACAGTGTAACAAAACAAAAAAGTAAACAAAACCCATTTTCACTTATTTAATGCTTTTTTCTTATTCAAAATGCCTTTAATAAGTAAACTATTCAATAATTATCCATTTCTAAGTAAACTGAGTCTTTGAAGCTCAATAATTAACTCAAAAATTGCAATTGAAAATTTCAAAAAATTTTTACATACAAAAAGTTTTTCGTTAAATAATCTTAACGAAAGTTTGAATTTTAACGAAAAAGTCAGTTGAAAAACTAAATTGAGAAATTTTCAACATTTTTGAAGAATTACCCAATTGCAATTTTGCTTTCTTTCACACAACATATACAATACGATTGGGTGTGTGTATGAAGGGAAAATTGCCTGCAAGCACTCATAGCATGAAATCGAAATGAAGCAATTTAGTGATTTTTTGTTAGAAAAAAGTTTGCTGACAATGCAAGCATAAAATAAGTTATGAGGCATGATGTTTATCTGCCGGTCGGTCGGTAATGATATGTTTCGGACTAAAATGTTAATAAATAAAAATATATTGCTGTAGTTAAAGGCGTTCGTTTCAATCTTTATTTTTGTTGCGCTTTCTCAAAGCAAATCAACTGCATATCAGCAACAGCTCTGCTGTCTAAACAACAACGCATATCTTCTGTCTGCTTTCTGTGCAGATGTATTTCTTAATCGCTGAGGCATATACTGAAAAATAAACATGAAAACATTTAATGTTCTCAGATTGCAGAAACTTTATAAGTGCAGCAGAAGTATTTTAGATTGCAAGTGCTATCAACTTATATATGAAAAGAAATGCTGTTATTGAACAAAAAAAACTTTATTATGGTTGTGGTTACGTTAAAACTTTCTCTTTCAAGACCTTTAAAAGTTTTTTTTTGTTCCCTCTTTCATTTTCTTAAATGGCATAACTCTCGACTGATACAGCGTTTCCTTTTTGCCTCTTGAGCGGCTTCTCTTCGACTTCAATATTTATTTTTCCATGTCGCTTAATACTTACATCTGAGGATGTTCAAGCCGCAATATTTTACTTTAGATTTAATTCACTGCAGTCGCTCTTTGCAGCCGACAATGGTGGTGGGCAAAAACACCCAAGGACAATTTTCCCAAAACAATTTCGGACAATTTCCCCAAACAATTAAGGACATTTTTCCCACATGTATTGACAAGTGGGAAAAATGTCCTTAATTGTTTGGGGAAATTGTCCGAAATTGTTTTGGGAAAATTGTCCTTGGGTGTTTTTGCCCACCACCCCGACAATTCACAGTGATTCAAAAATTTTAAATTTGTTCACTTTTGTTTACATTTTCAATCAATTTTTTTAAATCATGATTTCTCATTTTACACTGGTTTGTTCTGGCACATATTTATATCAAAAGAAAGATATTGAAACATAGAATTCAACTAAAATAAGCTTTCTTCGATTTGCGATTAAAATTTTTGAAAGTTTTTATTTCATAACAAAAATTTGTCTTTTAATATGGAAATTTTTCTAAGAATAAATTGCAAATAAATCGCTTGGAGAGCAATGGGGGGCATAGTGATTTAAACAATAGATTATCCTTATTAAAAACTATTGATTTAGAATGTCTTAAACTGTGAACTCATCAATTTTTTCAAAAATGAACAATTTTAAAATTTTTAGATCACTGCAATTCGAGTCGCATGCATACACATTTAATTTCATTAAAATATTATAATGGTAACTATGTGCTACGATATGTTACTTTTTGTGCAATGCGTCTCTTGGTTAGCAAAATTCTATCACAAATTACTAATTGGCAGCTGTCACATTGTCTAAACTTAAGTGCTATCATCTATTTAATTAATCTTCTCATAAATTTGATCAAGAGCATCTTCAATCATTGCGAATAAAAAATGCGTCAATGTCATCTATTTGACAGTATGGACGCCTCTTTTTATAGTCTTTTTGCTTTCGTCATACGTCTGGCATTAATTAAGAGGAGAATGGGAAAAGAGAGGAAGAAAAACTAAAGAAAGAAGGAAAGAAATTTTATTTTGGCAAACTCATTATTAATGAGCCTTTCACAGTGTCTTAATGATGACGCATGTATGCATGACTGCTACTTGGTGAATAATAATCAGATAAAGGAAACAGTCAAGATGCTTTCATTGCGCGCGCTCACTTCAGAAATTAAAACAAATATTTTTAACTGGAAAATTTATGAATGGCTCTCGATTGTATGTGCGTTTTTTCGAGGTCGATATAAAGTTACAATATCGGCGCCCAAGTCATAAGTTGAAGTGTTGGAAATAATCAAGAAAGAAAAACTTTTTCTGACGAATTTCTTCTTAATTACACGCGCTTGTATTTAATTTTAAAATTTTTCAAATTCCAATTCACTCATATTGCAGCGAATGGTCGGTCATTGCCAGTGATAAAAAAGCGAGTAGAAATGGAAAGCTGCATGACAAGTCGACGAGGTTAGTAATACGTGGAGTATAGATAAACTCTTTACTAATTTGCCGCCGTCGTCGTCCGTCGTGCTGCTACATATAATATTATAAACATTATTGTGTTCTCTACTTGAAAGATGAATCATCATTTACATAAATCGATGATAAAGTAAGAGATTGTGTTTATAATTCTTATGACATTTCATATATCGACATGCCTGCTGCGATCTAAATGATTTAATGATATATCACGTATTAGTTCTTATTAATTCACATATTTCCGAATGCATTAATGCACAAACATTTTTTCTCTCTCTTTCTCGTTTCGATAAACAATTTTCAATATAATGATTGAGTTATTGCATGCAATTTCATCTTGACTCGAGAGAAAAATGCATCAGTCGTATAGATCTTGACTTTTAAAAGAGCAAGCTAACTTGCAACAGCAAAAACTGGTTTCAAACAAAAATATAAAAATGTATAATTAAATATCTTTAATCATTTCAAGTACCCGCTCGTTTTGTTTGCATTCAGAAGCTGCTTACATAATTTCATGAAAAAATGCAATAATAATAAACTCGTTCAAACGTCATATTGAAAAAGAATATGATCTTGTTTAAACAAGTGTTGACATTAAAACTTTTTAGTAGTCATAATAAAAATATCTCAAACACACATATTGTCATCAAGCATGTTGTCTTTGTTGAATTTTTCTTATTTAACGGTTGACCATGTGGTCGATAGAAATTTTCAAATAATTGTAATAGTCGGCTGTGCTGACAGGGGGATTTTTATTTATTTCTTCTGCAACACATGTTTTTGTGAATATTTTGTGAAATTTCCGAATAAAATAGTAAAAATAAAATGACAAAAAAGATAAAGAATCTTGTTGTTGATACAAGTGCATTTATAAAGAATGCACAATTGCAAGTAATTTAATTTCCATCTTTAAATTTACTTTAAATTAATTTTATTTGATATATTTTAGGAATTGGCAGAAAATGTGTTTACAATTCAAGAAGTTCTCGATGAAATTAAAAGTAATCGACAATACAAAGCGCTGGCCGTTCTTCCTTACAGTTTAGAAGTCAAGCAAGTTGATCAGGAATCGATTAAAGCTATTACAGATTTTTCAAAGAAATCCGGTGACTATGCAGCTTTGTCTGCTACTGATATTAAAGTTCTGGCATTAACTTATCAATTAGAAAAGCAAATTGTCGGTGTTGATCATTTAAGAAAAGAGCCAATTATTGCAAAAACAGTGTACACAGCAAAACCTAGTGAAAATTCAACAAATCAAACTCAATTAGCTGGCTTTTACAATCCATCAGAAAATGGAAATGATAGCAGTAATGAAAATTTTGATGAAATTGAAGAAGAGGAAGAACAAGATGAAGAAAGTGATAACGAAAATAATAGTGATGAAAGCAATGAGAGTGAAGATGAAGAAATTGAACCAGAACCGTCAGTAAATGATGACGAGTTGATAAAGAAATTTGGAAATTTAGGCTTTAATACTATTGCAAATGATAAAGTTGATAACATTTTGCAACCAATCAAAGAACCTGAAGAGGAAAATGAAATCCAAGAAGAAATTATTGAAGAAGATGAAGCAGAAAATGATGATGAAGGTTGGATTACACCAAGCAATATCGGCAAAGTGAAAAAGAATTTTGGTGGAAATGTGTTAGAAGAAAAAGATGTAGAAGTTGCTTGCATTACAACAGATTTCGCAATGCAAAATGTTCTCAAACAAATGAATCTAAATGTAACTTCTCTTGATGGTCGTATTATTAAGCATGTGAGAACTTTCATTCTTAGATGTTATACTTGCTATAAAACGACTCCCGACTCAACAAAAATTTTCTGTCCAAAATGTGGTCATAAAACATTAAAGCGAGTTTCTGTAAGCATCAATGAAAAAGGCGAGCAAGTTATTCATTTAAATCCGAAGAAACAAATTACAACAAAATTCAAGAATCAATCATTGCCTAAACCAAAAGGAGGAAAACATGCTTGCAATCCGCTCTTGTTTGCTGATCAAATAATTCCTCAACAACGTGTTTCAAAGAAGGCACTATTGAAGACCGATGCATTAGATGACAACTATACAGCTGGTTATTCACCATTTGTTATTAGAGATCTTGATTCACGATCAGCTAAATTGAGAGGCACAAACAATATTAAACAGTGGATGCAAAATTATGAATATGATAATGCAAGAAGAGGATATAAGAAAAATAAAAAGTAAAAATTAGAATTGTATAAATGAATTAAAATGTTTTAAATAAAATGAATTTTTGAATTATTCAATTTTGTGTTGAATATCTTTACTTAGAGAAAAAATTTTAACAACTAAAAATAACGATATTTTAAAAATTGAATTTTCCCGCGATTTCTTAAAACTCGGAAGAAATTTGAAGAATTCATGAAAAATAAAAATTTAATAATTTAGAGCAGTCATGTACAATAAATACAAGGATAATGCTCCAAAGCAATCACAATTTGGGTAAAGTATCAATAATACTATAATTCATACAATATAATTCATAATAAATATCAATTTCAGCTCATCAGAAAATAACAGTGATGATTTCATGAGCACAAAAGCTGCAGAGCAGAGTTACAAAAATTCACGTGAAAATGATTACATTGATTCAAAATATGGCTTTGATAGAGTAAAAGATGGTATCGAAAGAACTGGATATCTTATTAACATTCATTCTGTGAGTTTTATAAAATTGATTTTTATGCTAATTTAATTTTCTTATTCTCAATTTTAGACCGATATTCTTGATCATGAAAAACGTCTTGTTTCTGCGCTGGATCTTTATTTTATCACAATGAATGGCTCTAGATTCAAAGTATCTGTAATTTATCAACCTTATTTCTTTATCATTACTGAGCAACAGCAAATTCATGAAGTGACAACATTTTTGCAAAGAAAATATGGAGGTCAAGCATCGAAAATTGAGATAATTGAGAAAGAAGATCTTGACATGCCTAATCATTTGACTGGAAAGAAGCATAAAATGATAAAGTTTTCCTTTCACAATACAACAGTCTTAAACAAAGTTCGAGTTGAAATAAATCGTTCAGTAAAGAAGAATAAAGAACGTGAAAAATCAAATACATTTTATATGCAAATGCTATCAATGTCATTAACTGGAGGTACTACAAGTGAACAAATTTATGACTATATGGATTTCATAATGGACATTCGAGAACATGATGTGCCTTATCACGTTCGAGTTTCAATCGATTTGAAAGTTTTCTGTGGTCTCTGGTATAATATAAAAGATCGTGGCCCAAACGAATTGCCATCAATTGTTCAACGTCCAGATATTCTTGAAAGACCTGACCCAATTGTTTTAGCTTACGATATTGAGACAACAAAATTACCACTGAAATTTCCAGATGCTCAAACTGATCAAATTATGATGATTTCATACATGATTGATGGACAAGGATATTTGATTACAAATCGTGAAATTGTCTCATCTGATGTTGATGATTTTGAGTACACACCTAAGCCAGAGTTTGAAGGAAATTTCATTGTATTCAATGAACCAAATGAACTCTCATTGATACAACGCTTTTTCGATCATATTCTTGAAGTTCGTCCACATATAATTGTAACATATAACGGAGATTTTTTCGATTGGCCTTTTGTCGAAACTCGTGCAGCCACTTACGACATTGATATGAAAAGAGAAATTGGATATAGTAAAAATCGAGATGGAAATTATCTTTCGAGACCATCTATGCATATGGACTGTCTTTGTTGGGTAAAACGTGATTCTTATCTTCCTGTTGGTTCACAAGGTTTAAAAGCTGTTGCAAAAGCAAAATTAAGATATGATCCTGTTGAATTAGATCCTGAAGAAATGTGTAAAAAAGCAGTTGAACAACCGCAAGAATTAGCGAGTTATTCTGTGTCTGATGCTGTAGCAACTTATTATCTTTACATGAAATACGTTCAACCTTTTATTTTTGCTTTGACTACAATTATTCCTATGGAACCAGATGAAGTTTTGCGTAAAGGATCAGGAACTTTGTGTGAATCATTGCTCATGAAAGAAGCATATCACGCTAATATCATTTTTCCAAACAAAGAGCAAGCAGAATTAAATAAATTGACTGAAGATGGTCACATGCTTGACACTGAAACTTATGTTGGTGGACATGTAGAAGCTTTAGAATCTGGTGTTTTTAGAGCTGATTTACCATACAGATTTCGATTAGATTGTAGCATGTTACAAGAGTTGAAAAACAAAGTAACTCATGTTCTTAAACATGCATTGGAAGTAGAAGAAAATATTCCTCTAACTGAAGTAACAAATTTTGAAGAAGTCACAAAAGAAATTCAAGATATTTTGCAAACACTTCATGATAATCCAAATAGAGTTGAGAAACCAGTGATTTATCATTTGGATGTCGGTGCTATGTATCCCAATATTATTTTAACTAATCGTCTTCAACCATCTGCCATGGTTACTGAACAAGATTGTGCTGCTTGTGATTTTAATCGACCTGATGCAACATGTAAACGACAAATGGATTGGTTATGGCGTGGTGAAATGCTTCCTGCGACTAGAAGGTAAGTTTTTAATGATTTTATATAAAATTAGTAAAATTTTATCTTTCAACAGTGAATTTCAACGAATTCAACAACAACTTGAGACAGAGAAATTTCCACCACTTATACCAGGAGGGCCATACCGAGCATTTCATGAATTATCACGTGAAGATCGTGCTGCTATTGAAAAGAAACGTTTAAGTGACTATTGTAGAAAAGCATATAAAAAGACAAAAATTACAAAACTTGAAACGAGAACATCAACCATTTGTCAAATGGAAAATAGTTTCTATGTAGACACAGTTCGTGCTTTTCGTGATCGACGTTATGAATATAAAGGACTTACAAAAGTTGCGAAAGCTGAAGTTGCAAAAGCTTTAAAATTAGGAGATGCGAGTGAAATAAAAGCAGCAAAAGGACGTGAAGTTTTATATGATTCATTACAATTAGCTCACAAATGTATTCTCAATTCATTCTATGGTTATGTCATGAGAAAAGGTGCACGCTGGCATAGCATGCAAATGGGTGGTATCGTTTGCTTAACTGGATCAAATATCATTACAAAAGCGAGAGAAGTGATAGAAAAAGTTGGACGTCCTTTAGAATTAGGTAAGCAGAAATCAAAAAAAATATAAATTAAAATAATTGTCTTACATGTTACTCTTTTTATAATTTTAGATACTGATGGTATTTGGTGCATCTTACCAGGAACTTTTCCACAAGACTTTGAAATTCATACAAATTTACCGAAAAAACCTAAAATCACAATCAGTTATCCAAATGCAGTTCTCAATACTATGGTCAAAGATCACTTTACTAATGATCAATATCACAATCTTGATAAACCAGCAGAAAATGGCGAACTTCCTGAATATTCAATTCGATCTGAAAATTCAATTTTCTTCGAAGTTGATGGACCATATTTAGCTATGGTTTTACCTGCAGCAAAAGAAGAAGGAAAAAAGTTAAAGAAACGTTATGCCGTGTTTAATTTTGATGGTTCATTGGCAGAATTAAAAGGTTTCGAAATCAAACGTCGTGGTGAACTGCAGTTGATTAAAATTTTTCAATCACAAGTGTTTGAAGCATTTTTACAAGGAAACACACTTGAAAAGTGTTATCAATGTGTAGCTAAAGTTGCCAATTATTGGCTTGATGTTCTCTACAGCAAAGGAGCAAATATGCCTGATTCTGAGCTTTTTGAATTAATTTCTGAAAATCGTTCTATGTCGAAAAAGCTTGAAGAGGATGGAGCACAAAAATCAACATCAATTTCAACTGCTAAACGTTTAGCTGAATTTCTTGGTGATCAAATGGTTAAAGATGCTGGTCTAGCATGTAAATATATTATTAGCAAAAAACCAGAAGGTGCACCAGTCACCGAGAGAGCAATTCCATTAGCAATTTTTCAATCAGAATCATCTGTTCGTCGCTTTCACATTCGTAAATGGCTAAAAGATTCAAGTATTGATGGTGATGTTGATATACGTGATATTCTTGATTGGAATTATTATATTGAGCGAATTGGTGGAGCTATACAAAAAATTATTACAATTCCTGCCGCACTTCAAGGCGTTTCAAATCCTGTACCTCGTGTTCAACATCCTGATTGGCTTCATAAAAAAATTCTTGAAAAAAATGATACATTCAAACAACGACGAATCAATGAATTATTTAAAGCTACACCAAAGCCAATTGATGAAGTTCGTGATATTGAAGATGCAGTTGGTACTGATAAGTTATCAAAATCACAAGGTGTGCCTGTTGTAACAAGTCGAAAACGAACAAGAACTGAAGAAAATTCCGAAACACAACCAAAAACATGGCGTGAAGCACTTGGTAATCCTCCTGAAATGGGAACAACTCGTGAAGAACTGGTTGAATGGTTAAAATTTCAGAAAAAGAAATGGCGTTTTCAATTGGAACAAAGAAAGAAATTGCGAGGTGACAACGGAAATAAAAGAGTTCGACAAGATGAAGTTCCGTTGGTTGATAATGTTCAGCGTGGTCCTATTTCTACACTTGGTGGTTTTTTGAAAAGAACACAAAGAAATTTAATTGAATTGACATGGCAGATAATTCAAATTGTACCATTAGATCTCGATGGTCATTTTTATTTGTGGGCAATAATTGGTGATGAATTACAAAAAATCAAACTCGATATACCGAGAATATTCTATGTTAATCAGCGAACACCAGCACCACCATGTGAAAATGAAAATGATAAAATTTCATGGAAAAAAGTTCATCGTGTTTTACCTCGTTCACGTCCTACATTCAATTTATATCAATATAAAGTTCCTGAACAAGTTTTTCGTGATAATGGTCTTGGAATGCTTGTTGATTTGGCAGCACCTGATATTGAAGGAATTTATGAAACTCAAATGAGCTTAGAATTCAGAGCAATTATGCAACTCGGATGTTCTTGTGCAGTACAAAGAGCTGAAGCTAAAAGAATTGCATCTTCAGTCAATTTACAACGCGATGTATTTACACTTGATCAATTAGAACAAAGAATACAACTTCATCAACCATATTTGAAAGAAGGTGGAAATATGAAAAAGCTCTTTCTCTATTATCACACAATTCCATCAGGGAAGAAGAGCATGTGGGGATTATTTTTAACACCACTCAATAAAGCTGTTATAATTGTTCATGATACAGTAAGAACTAATCAATTGCCAAGTATGAGAAATTTATATCAAACTGAAAGACAAGCATTACTTTCTAAAAATGAATCAATGAGTGATAAATTACCACCAAGCGAAATTCAATTTGATATTCATATTGAAATTGATTTGAAGCAAGTTTATCGTCACATTCAACGCGCTCTTTCTGCATATCAACAAGAAAAGAAAGGACCAACAATTTTATGTGTTCAAGCTCCGATTCCATTGAACACACTTAATCAATTAATTCCATCACTTTTTGAATTTCCTCAAACACAAATTCACATTACTGATGATGCTTCCTTGTTAGTTGGTATGGAATGGCAAAAGAATGGAGCAAAATCAATGATTCGTCATTATCTCAATCATTTGCAAGTTTTTGATTTGATGTTAGAACAATGTCGCTATTTTAATTTGCCTATTGGTAATATGCCAGCTGATACAGTTCTTTTTGGTGCCGATTTATTCTATGCTCGACATCTTCAAAAACATAATTTTGTTTTATGGTGGTCATCAAGTCATAGACCAGATTTGGGAGGATCTGAAACTGATGATAATACATTGCTTAGTGAATTTGATGAAAATCGAATGGTAAAGCAATGCAAGCCTGGTTTTTATCCAAATGTTTGTGTTGAACTTGCAATTGACAGTTTAGCTGTTTCAGCATTACTTCAAAGTCATCGAATTCAAGAAATGGAAGGTGCTAATGCGGCAATAACATTTGATAATATTCCACAAGCGAATTTAAATGACATGATAACAAATCCAAATTTACTTCAAATGCTACCTAGTTATGATGAAACAGCATTATGTTCAGCAACATTTAGAATTATGAGATCAATGGTTAATGGATGGTTACGTGAAGTTACAATCAATAGAAATGTATATAGCGATTTTCAAATTGTTCACTTCTATAGATGGATTAGATCAGTAAACTCTTTACTTTATGATCCAGCATTACGTCGTTCACTCAACACTCTCATGAAAAAACTCTTTTTGCAAATTATAGCAGAATTTAAAATTCTTGGTGTTGATATAATTTATGCAGATTTTACAAAAATTATTATTCATAGTGGAAAAAAGAGTGTCGTTGATGGAATAAGTTATGCTGATTATATTTGTCAAAGCATAAGAAACAAAGAATTGTTTCATTCAGTTCATTTGTCATATCAAAAATGTTGGAATTTCTTACTTTACATGGATGACTATAATTTTTCTGGATTAAGAGGAAAAGTACCAAGAGAATTAACTGGTGATACTGAAAGTGAACAAGTAAGTTAAATTTTTAATTTTAAATGATTAAATCAATAATATTTTTATTATTTTGTAGATTGATGGAGATGATGAAGAACTTGCTCTTGAAATGAATTGGAATATTTGTGAAGATTTACCAGATGAAGGAAAATGTCGTGATAAATTAGAAAATTTTCTTACTTTATTCATTGAACAATTAGCTGATGGTATTGAATCTTCAAAGGCATTAAAAACTTTATCTCATCATGCATACGATATTGTCATGAAGCTATATCAAAATTTTGGAAAAACTCAAGAAGGGCCTGCAACAGAATTCATTAAAGTGCTTTGTAAAATTCTTGAAATCGATACAACAATCACTGATGAACTCGATTCAATGAGAAAAAACATGCTGAAACTTGTTGGGTTAGGAGAATTTTCCGATAAGGCAGTTTGGAAAGAAAAAGGAAAATCTTATATTTTATCCGAAATGATTTGTCAAGCTTGTAATCATTGTCGAGATGTTGATTTGATGAAAGATAAACATCGTGCAATGAAAGATGGTTTGCCTGTATGGTTGTGTGCTCAATGTTTTGTTAACTATGATACAGAGGATATTGAACAACGTTTAATTGATGCATTGAATCGCAAACTCATGTCATATACACTTCAAGATCTTCAATGTACTCGTTGTAAAGAGATTAAGCAAGATAACATCATGCAATATTGTCATTGTGCTGGAAGTTACACTAATTTAATTCAACCGAAAGAAATTGAAAGTTTGATAACTACTTTCAATCTTGTTGCTGATAATTACTCAATGATTTTACTAAAAGAATATACTGACACACTTTTAAATAATATTTAAGCATAAATTACTTTGTAAAAATTAAGTTTGAAAAATAAAAGTTGTTCTTTAAAAATTAAGAGCAATTTCATAACGGTTTTACTACATAATTTAAATTTCAACTTCAATTCGCTCTTTACTTCACTTCACTAATCTAATTTTTAGAATTCTGAATTTTGTAAATTAAAATTAATTAAGATGTCAAATAAACAGAATACAATTGATAAATCTAAACCGGTTAATTTAGGTTTCTTTGCTTTAATGAAATTAGGAATGACCAAAAATGCTGAATGGCCTGGTGAGTATTTTAAAATTTTCCAATGATAAAATTTTCAATTAGCAAATATTGAGGTCATTTATTAATTTAACACTGCATTTTTAGATACCGAGGTGTTTTTAGATTGGATATATTGGTCGAGACAAATAGTGGGCTTCTTTTTAGGAATTATTTGGGGAATTATTCCATTAACAGGAATAGTTGGCTTAGCTTCATTTGCTGCTGTTTCAAGTGGCTATGTTTATTTATATTGTTCATACAATAACATAGATGATGAAGAGCATGGTGGGATTTGGGAAATTGTAAGTTTATATTTAAATCATTCTCTATTTCGTAAACTAAATTAGACTAATTATGTTTTAGGTAAAAGAAGGATTTATGACAAATTTCGCTTCCTTTCTCGTCACGTGGATTATTGTTTACTCATGCTTGCATTTCGATGAAAATCTTGCTGTGAAATTATGAGACAGCTATATAAAAACTCATTTGATAAAATAAAAGAACAATTTGAACATAATTTTTATATTTTTCTAAAATTTTATTCTCTCGCCATAAAGAAGTTTTCGATTTTAAATATAAATATGAACTTTCGCTTGTTAGTATCGTTTGCGGTAACAAATTAAAATTGTAAATTATAAAATTATTTCCCACACACAATCATTCTTACATATTAAGACCACATAAACCACAAGCAGATAACAGACGTGAATTACATTATAGAACATTGCTCATTGCCATCTGCTGATGTTGGTAAATTTGGTACAGGCATTGGAATATTTTCAGCTCCTTCTCCTAATATTTCAGCAGGTGGTTGTCCTAATTCTTGCATTCTTTGCATTCGATCGAGTACAATGTTGAATCTTTCTTTCTTTACTTCTGCACTGTCATCTGATTTTTCTTTTTCCAACTCTTCACACACTTCCTTCATCAATTTAAATTGATTTTCATATCGCTCTTTATCTTCTGCACTGAGTTTTGATGAATTTTCAGACAACCAATTGGGATATTTTGACGACAATTCTTTTAAACTGGGCAAAAGTACTTCAGCTGAGAGTAAACTCTGCATCATTCCTTGCATAAACGGTAAAAATGCATTGCTTTCTCCTGACTCATTTAAATTAATATTTCCAAACATTCCTGCAATGTCTTCTGCATTGAATGGTTGTTGCAAGTTTTGCTGTCCTTCACTTAATCCTTTTAGTACATCTTTTATGCTTTGTGTGAATGCTGGATCTATGTCGGGAACTTGTTGTGTTGCATTTGGATCAGTTGCTAAAGCAGCAGCCTCAGCAATACGTTGAAAACCTAATTGTAGTTGCTCAGGTGTAACTTCTGTATCTCCAGTGCTAGCACCAAATATATCTGCCATTTGTTTCTCAAAAAGCTTAGCTTGCTCAGCTATGAATTGATCATTCCACAATGTCTCCATTGGAGGATCTTCAACTTCTTCACTCGTTGTCTGTTTTGAAGTTGAACTTTTAGCACCATCATCTTTTATTGCCACTTTTTCAAAATCTTCAAGAGCGCCTTGAATTATGAAAGAAAAAATATTTTAATGATTGACAGATTATGTCATGAATTATGAAATTAACTTGTGATACTCACTATCGAGTAATTCATCAAGCTCCTCGTCTTTGACATTTTGATTAGTTTCTTTCTTATCTGACATTCTTCTTACTCTAAATCTCTTATTTAAATAAAATAGCAATGGATTTTGCACTTAGTTTTTATTAATTGTCGAAGGGAACGTAACTTAGAAATTAATTAATTCAGCTGATGATAAATAACAAAAAGAGTTTGCAGAGTTGGAAATAAAAAGTTTTAACAAAAAGTTTATTGAAATTTAATCACCCGTTTTAAAAACATGTCTTTAACACAACATATAGAGAGAAAAAAAATTTGTCAGTTTTTAGTCATCAAAAGCGGAATGAACAGCGTCAACAAAAGTTGTCATACTCTCAACTGGAGTTTGTGGTGTAATTCCATGTCCAAGATTAGCAATGTAACGATCTTTGCCAAATTTTCTCACCATTGTTCGTGTCAATTCACGAATTTCCTCTTGAGATTTGTAAAGATCTTGTGGATCAAAATTTCCTTGAAGAGTCACATTTGGACCAACAATTTTTCTCGCTTCTTCAGGATCAATTGTCCAATCAAGTCCAATTACATTGTAACCCAAATCAGACATTTCAGCTAGTGAATGCATGGCACCTTTTGCAAATACAACCATTGGAACAAGCTCAATGCCTTGTTTATTGAGTTTTTCTTGTGTCTTAATTCGAATTTCTTTCAAATATGGCAGTGCAAAGTCAATAAATTCTTCTTTGCTAATATACTCAGCACTCGATTCGAAGACTTGTAAAATTTGTGCACCTGCTTTCACTTGCATCACCAAATAGTCAACAATAACGTCAGTGAGAAGAGTAAGAAGATTACGAGATTCTTCTGAATGATCTTTGAGCCAGCTACGAGCTTTTGACATTGTCTTGCTGCCACCTCCTTCAATCATGTAGCCCATTAATGTCCATGGTGCACCAGTAAAACCAAAAAGTGGAACTTTTCCTTCAAGCGAATGTCTCATGAGTGTAATTGCATCGCCAACATATTTTAATCTATCAACAGCACCTTCAGCATTCAACCGTGACACATCTTTGACATCTTTCAGTGGTTCAGGAAAAACTGGTCCTTGTCCTGGTCTCATTTCAACTTCCATGCCAAGTGCTTGTGGAATGACAAGAATATCAGAAAAAATAATCGATGCATCAAGATCAAAACGGCGAATCGGTTGCATAGTGACTTCAACAGCAAGTTCTGGTGTACGACAAACTTTGAAAAAATCACTCTCAGCACGAACTTCACGAAATTCCGGTAAATATCTTCCAGCTTGTCTCATCACCCATACTGGCACTCGATCAACTTTCTCACCACGAGCCGCACGCAATAGATTGTCATTCTTGAGCACAGGAAAGTTCTTCAAACGTGATAATAGTAAATTCAAGGTTAAATAATGAAATTTAGGAATATTTGCGATAAGGAAATTGACTGATGAGAAATTTAGAAATTTAATTTGCCAATTTTCTTAATTTTCACAAGTTGTCATGCGATAATAATTGAATTTTCACAACCTACCTTCGGTTGATATTGCATTTTGTTCACAAAAACTTTGTTTTTATCACGATAAAATAGCTCAATTGAATTTAATTTTACGATTGCGTGTGACGCGACTCGAGTATGAATATGAAAAGAAATTGATAATAGAGCAGACAAGACGAGTTTTATTATGTTGTCCAACAAAAAGTTGTTATCATTCAGCGTCAATCTTTTAAATATGATTTTTCTTAAAAACTATATGGAATTCTGTCCAATAAATGAGTTAGTACTTTAATTAACTTATAATCTATAGAAATCAAAGAATAAAAGAACACTTATCGGTCAGATTTTATTAAATATGAATTCAGCTGTAATCACAACAATCAGCTGTTTACAATTTTTCATTGTATATGTGAGAGAGAAAATATTATTTTGAATTTTTAAAAACCGTTAAACTTTGACTTAAAATCATTCAATTAAACTAATTACTCTGCATAGCTATACAAAAGTTGAAATCAAGTGGATGTAAATTTGCGTGGTGTAATTAAAATAAGAGAGTTGCATATATGCATATATAAAATGTCAGAAATTTCAACAACAGCATACGTTCATTAAGTTGAGGACTCTTTTTCTTGCTTCAAAGTGAGATTTCATAAAAATGTTTGCAATTGAAATTTTTCTGCAATGCTTGAACTTCAACTCAAGCGTAATATTTTAATTCCTGCACAAGTTCTCAATGAGTTTTTAAACTCTCTCTCTCATAGTTAGCGATATATGTGATAGCAAACGGTTGAAATTTTTTTTATAATTCGAAGCTTAATCCCAATTTTATATGTAAGAAAAAAGCTTAACCAGTCGCAAGATATATTCTTAATTGCACTTACAAAGAAAGCTCACACACATCGTATTTGATGATCAGTCTGTGAGTATATTTTTTTTTTAATTTTATTTTGGATCTTAATTCTCACTCATTTGTAGATCGATCAGTTGTATTACTGTCGCGCTTCGAAACGGATCGAAAAAGAATAGTTGAAAAAGTGCTGCTATTTGTGATAAAATAAAATAAAAAGAAATTTTATTAAATTAAAAAGAAGAAAAAAGAAAAATTTCTGATTTTTATGTGAAAAACTATAAAATAATTTTCTCGTCTCTGCAATCAGTTAAATGTATTTTCTCAATTTATTGAATCACTGCGGGTGAGTTGAAATAATTCTTTTTTATTACATTTTTTTCCTTCTATATTTGTTTGCGCTTTGAAACGACAAAAACATGCATTGACGAGATTATATTGACATAATTGGAATTTTTGTGACAAATTATGTGTGATTGAAATAAATACACTGCGAATGCTATTTTTTTGATGTTGATCTACTTAAAATATTTCAAACGCAATTTTTTATAGTGAAAATTTAATCTTTTAAGTGAATTTCAATTTTGTAAAAAATTTTGCATGACATAAAAAATTTTATCATCAAAGTCATCCATTCGAAAAATGTCAAAGATAATTTTTCGCTATAAAAAAGTTATTGACTTAATAAAAAAAGAGCTTTGTTGCTCTTTTTATGTATGTTCAATTATGCGTGTGCTGTTTGCAATATTGCAGTTGAGAAAAATTATTTAAGGAATTTTTTTCTGTAATTCATAGCCAAATCTTGACATTGCAATTGCATGAGACCTTAGACAATAAATATTTGCAAAGTGAAACAAAAAATTATTTATTGAATGACGCATTTCTTGAATATTTAATTTCTCATCGCGATGAGTGTGAATTTAATTTAACATTGCAAACGTCGAGGTACTTTTTTTCTACGCACGATGACAGTTATTGAGTAAATTAGAAGCGACGAAAAAGCCATCTAATTTGTATGCGAGTTGCATTGCAAAGAGAGAACAAAAACGACTGCGACAGTAGGCTAATTAAGGCATTGAAAGAGAAATAACTTTGACTTTCAGTTGTTCGCAGTTAAATGGTCAGAGAGTTTCACTGTTTCTTCTTCTTTTCTTGTTTTGACGTATGTGTATATGTGATAAATGATAAGCAGTGATTACCAGCATTAAAAAGGTTAACGTTTAAAAGAGTCAAGCGCCATGGATAACTTTTTAAATTGCGATAAATTATCCTTTAGTCACAAGCAGGAATTTATGGCGAATCATTTGCCGGCCCGTCACGTCTGACTCGATCTTCATGTAATCGTAAATAAACAAAGAAACAAGCATGCAGTAGCAGCAGATGACTAAAGAGTTTATTATGTGACGCATGTTTATTGAATTGCAACAAAATTAACCCAATGAATTGAGTTTTAAATTAAATTTTTATGTCTTTTGTTTTGAAATATAAAAATTATTCACGATTTGTGTTAAAGTCTTTAAATCGATTTGAGTTTTATTTGAATAATAACTAAATCTAAATAACTAGGACTAAACAATTTATTACACGTCTGATTTGCTTAAAGGTTTTGTTAACAACTAATTTTAGAAAATATGACTGAAAAAGCGCAGCTTTAAGTAATATAATTCAAATTTTAAATGACAGTTATTTAACAATTTCATTTCATGCTTCAAAAAAATTATTTTTACTCCTTCTTGACATATAAAAATTTTTCTTGCCACAAAATAATCAATGTAATTCATGAGATATTCACAAAAAAACCATTGTAAGTACGTACATAAATTTTATTTTTTTGATAATTCTTTCCTTCTTACGAAACTTCTTTTTTTTGTGTTCTCTCTCTAACTCACATTTGCTTCATGCTTTTGGGTTAGCGGCGATAAAAATAAATCAAAGGATTTGTATGGACGACGATCCCAATCGATTTGTTTTGTCAATAACATGTTTTACGGCCTACCACTTCTTCCTTTACATTGTCGTCCTCCTATCTTCCTACAATTCATCGACTTTCTTCCTCTCTCTCTTTGATTGCTGATTGACTAAGTGTAAGAATAACATTCGACATTGCCCATTTATAAAAAGAATGAAATTGTGAGAGAACAGCGGTGTGCAATACAATAAATATTACGAAGGAGCTAAAGTATTATGAACACACACATTATATCAGAGAGATGGTTTGTATGTAAGAAGAAATTTATGGCATCAAGTGCAAATGGCATGGTCATGAAAGCGACAGCGTTGAAAGCTCTTTCTTCTCTCATACTCAAACCAAAGAAAGTAAAAAAAAGGTTATTGAGGAATGTTTGAAAGGAAATGTTATTTACGGTCGATGAAAATGTAATGTAAGAAGCAGTGAAAAGGAAATTTCATTTTTTATATTTTATTTTCATGGAATATATTTGATACTTTTGAGACTTTTGATGATATTGCCTTTTTTCAACTCTTAACTGGTGTACTTATGTCATGGACCATCTACTTTTACCTATAGAATTTCTCAAATTATAATCAATATTTTCTATTGACAACTAGAATAAACGTTCCTAAATTTTAGTTGTTTTTGTTTACAAAAGTTTTGTCGAGAAAACGACAATAGCGTTTAGTTCAAAATATAAAACGCGTTAAAAATTTTTGAAAAAATTAAATTGTAATTTATAGTATTAAAGAACGTTTTAGAATACAGTAAAACATGAATACAATAATTGACAAATAATAAAATAAAGATCCATTCCATCTACATTGTGTTTAATAAGAATTTTTGACGAAATTGAAATGTAAACAAATAGACCAAAAATAAGGTCGAATAAAATTTTTTAAATTGTGAAATAATTATTAATCCGTGAATTGTTAGCTATAAATTAAATGAAAGATGTTGAAATTCAACATCTAAATCTTTAAACAGAATAAAAACCAAGTTAATAGTTTGAAAAATATTTGTGATTTTATTTAGTTCTTTACGAAAAGTGGTCAAAAATTAGGAACATTTACCTTAATGCCTCAGTTTGTTGTTCTTAATCTCTTTATTGCATGAAATTCATTCATAATTTTTATTTCACGCAACCCAATATATCTCTCGATAAGTTAATCATAAAATGTCATCGATGTGCAACGTTTACAATTGTAAAAACTTTACACGACTGCTGGTGACTGTCGGTGTTGCTTAAAATTCTCATTTATTTTCTTTAAAATGCCACTTTACAATAATTCAAACAGCATGCTGTTTCTTCTCCTTCTTCTTCCTTTTTTCTCATTCGGTTTGGGATTGACTGATGCTGATAAATCTCAGTGTCATAATTCACAAATGTGACCAGCCTTCTAGATAAATGAAAATTATTAAATAATAAAATGAAAGATTTAAGTAATCAAAAAGAAGAAAAAAGGCAGCATGTGTGTTTGTGTTTTTAGGATTATAACGCTCAAGTCTGTCCGTTGTTGAATGCTGCTGAAAGGCAAAATGTCGTGAAAAGAGTCTTAAGAGCATGATAACCCTTCTGCAAGGCTCTGTCTCTCTCTCTATTTCAAAGAACAAGAATATTGTTGTTGATGGACGTTTAACTGCTAGTTCATATGAAATTGAGCTGACTGAAATTGAAACTCGTTATAGCATTAAAAGTAGGAAATATCGACTTAAAATTCTCATAAGCTAAGAACTAACGGTTCCAAATTGATATTTGAGATTTGACTATATGAAATTTTTTTTCACCTTCACTTCTCATCTGTGAGACAGTCAAGAAACTCTCTCAAGACGCAAAAATCTTATGATTTAATAAAACAAATTGGTCTTTAGTTTTCACATCAGCTTTTGCCATTTCCAACGTTTGTAGATGCACAAAACATGTAAATTCACTGCGCGGGATTTTTTTTGGGTGCATTTTTTAAATATCAAATCTCGAACCAGTTTTATTCTTTTCTTTTCTCATTTCACATTGCTTACTGATGACATTGACCTGCTCTAAAGATATTAAAAAAATCTCATTTTCACTTGTAATCGAGAAGTTCACTCGTTGTCAGATCATATTCATCAATCTTTCTTTCCTTTTTTTTGCAAGTAATCGCAATTGCTTAAATTTCAATTAATTTTCTCACTTGCTTTCTTCGGCAACTTCTAAGTGAATTTTAAAAGTCATTATTTCTCGGTTAAGTGCTGCAAAACAAAGAGAAATTCAAATGAAATTTGAAATTGTAATTTACAAACATTCTCCCGAATAACCAGAATGATAACTTTTATAAATAATATGCAAGTATTTCTATCAAAAATAAATAAAATGTTTAATTCGATTTGTTCACAATAAAAGTTTAAATTTAACTAACAATATAAAACGGAACTTCAGTACAGAGAAATTCAAATACATAAATGACAGTTATTTTTAAATTTTAACACAGAAAGCAATCAGCATGCTGATAGAACTTTTATTTTAGCAAACCATAAGAAAAGTAAATAGGAAAATATTAAAGCATGCCTGAAATTGTCTGAAAACAAGCAAGGTTTTTACCAAGCAAGCTATGATTATTCGGATCTCTTGAAAAAACTTTATTGATTATTTGCTTTCATCCTTACAATAAAAGGAACCTGAAATATAGCGCTGTAGCAATATAAACATGCAATATTTGCATATTTCTCTGCTCCAAAAGCAGAAAAAATGGATGAGAAAGAAATTTGAATAAAATTTTTATGTAAATGCTGAGATTTGCTGTAGTCGCTATCGTTTTCATTGAGACAGACATTAGAGTGTGTCCTTAAATGCATTTTACTGGAAATTATTTTGGTAAATAAATTTGCGATTAGTTTGTTTGTACAGGAGAAAGAAAATTAATTTTGATGAGTGCAATTATGTAGAATGAACTTTAGCTTCAACTCATGGATATATTTTCACACTTTGAAAATTCATGATGCAATTTGTTTGTTCTTCTTGTTGTTTCCACTATTTGCTTAGAATTAAATTAAATGAAAATTTTGGGTTTATTTAATGACATTTTAAAACTTTAATCGCATTCAATTTAATTTAAAAAGCTACATTAAAGGACCACCATGATGACAAATTTAACTAATGAGAATAGCAAGACAAAAGAAACAGTGGGGAATAGCAATTAGGCTTTAAAAGCTTTCAAGCAATTTAATAATAATTTCTTCTTCTCTACTCTGATTATTTTTCATTCTTTTGATAGACACATTGAAGTTTATTGCTCTTGAAAAGATTTTATGACATCATCATTACTCAAATATCATATTATTAGTTTTGAATTTTGAAAATCTTAAAAAATTGACGCTGAATCGCAATCAGATTCTCTTTTAAAGAATAAAAACAAGTTCAAAGACCTCATTAAATTCAATTCTTTCTCCGTTTCTTCGCTAATATACACTAAAATATTTTTGCAAAAAGATTCTGATGTGGCAAGCAAAAACTGAAGTTATTTTTGAAAATTTTTGCATTCTTTATCATTTTCTTATATTCATTCATTGGTAAAGATAAATTTCATCTTGTGTTGTATTATTTTGAGATTAAAATCGTGCCAAAATGTTATTAAAGTTGAGATAATGTTGCATGTTTGCTGACATGATATATAAACAAAAAGCAAAACTTCCTATATTCATGATTATGGAATTTAAGGATATAGCTAGGAATTTAGGGTTTTTAGACGTCTGATATTATGTTTATGTTCTTGTACAGGGATTGAATTTGATCTTGATTACAGGACTGAGATTTAAGAACATAGAGAAATTGAGTCAAGGTTGACTGACATGGAATTTCCTGTATTTGGATAATTTCTATTGCGTAAAGTGAAAAACTTCTTCATCATCCTGTAAACATGAAAGTTTAAATTTTTTAGACGCAAAAACATTTTATAACACTTGCATGCATGTTCACAGATTATCAACTAACAAAAATTTCTCTCTCGTAAAAAAGTTTCTCATAATCCCGTTTTGTAATACTTTTATCTTTTTTTTCATTTTACGTGTTTATGTCATCGTCAGATATTTTTATCTCTCACTCTCATTCTCTCAAATTATTATATCAAATGGAATTCACACCAGCATCAAAAGAATTTTATTTTATATTTTGTAACACAAGGTTTGATAATTTTTGATTTTTGTAAATGTCAAATTTTCTTAAATCAACTTCTTTAGATTGAAATTTTAACGAATTTATATTTATTAACTAATAAGAATTAAGGATCAGTCTTTATTTTTAAAGATTTATCTTTAGAAATTCGAGATTTCAATAAAAATCTAAAAATGTAAACAAAAATAATTATAGTAAACAGAGTTCATGGACCTTCAAAATTAAATTCGATTTAATATCACAAAATATTTTTAGTAACTTAAAATAGTAATTTTGTCAGTCTCATTTCAAGCAGTTTATAAGGTTGTGTGGCTTAGTGGTGTACGGCAAAGGGTTTGGGACAGAGGGAGTTGAGATTCCAATCTTGCGCGCGCATTATCAAAGCAGAGCGGAATGACAGATTCTCCGCCGCAAATGAAAGCGGAATGTAATATTCTCCGCAAAGAAAGAGCGGAACGACACATTCTCCGCCGTCGAATCTCACGGCCGTCAGAAACTTGGTCATTCCGCTTTGTAAACTGCCCAAGTTGCGTTTGAGCGACTTTTTTTTTGCTTTTTTTTTTGTAAAAATTTATATACTTCGCAAGCGTAAATAATAATGAATTTTTAAACAAAAACGTTTCATTTATACATAAAAAAGTTAATGACCTTCGAAAATCAATTCCAAAAAATTATTTACCGTAATCGATATATAAATATATGACACGCTGTATTTATAGAAATGATGAAGCGAAAGAGAAAAAGGAAGAAAAGCAAGCAAGCAAAAGACAGAGATAGAGAAAAAAATATTCAGGGTACAATGTCATGGTCGCAGATGTAAAACATAAGACATAATGTTACATTTCACTCTTTATTACACATATATCTACCTACACACGATCAATTTTGATGTCATTATGTGAACTATATATCGTTAACAAAAGAGATGTCGATAAAGAAGCTGAAGTAAATGAAAGACACATCAGATTGTTAGATAGATGATAATGACGATGATTTCTCTGTACGGATGATAACAAGCGAATGTAAAGAAACTTTTTTTTTTTTGAGAAAGATGAATGAGCTCGAGGCATGACATTTGATATTGTCTGTTATTTATTTCGTCTCTTAATTTAATCATCGTTATTAGGCGTGCCGAGTGCAGTCATTTGGAAGTAGATTTAGGCTTTATTAGTGAGAAAATCTGGTTTTTCCTATGAAGCCCTTTTTTGGAACAATTATGGATTGAAATAACTGTAAATGTTTCTGATTATTCATGGCATTGTCTATGTCAGATTTCAGTAATAAATTATGACAGATATGCACATAGTTATTGATGATTTGACACAATTTTTCGAATGAAAATTATTTGAACTTTTTTCTTAATTCTTTCTTTTTAATCCAAACTAAGCTATGAAGATTCTCACTGTATCTTTTTCATTTTTTAACAACTCAATTTATATAAATAATAATGGCCAATATGACAACGAGAAAACGATAAAAACAGATAAAGAGAAAATAATAAATTTCAAGATTAGCTTCTGATGAATGTAAGAAGGCACGCACATCGAAATTACACGATTAATTATATTGCAGGTATTAAATGATTCATATTTAAATAAATACAAATAATTGACTTCTTTTTGTATAATTTATTATCATCTGACTTCTTCTTTAAGTTATTTTAATTAATCTAAGCTAGAGTTCACCAAATTTAATATCAAGATCAATTCAATATATCAACAAATAATCAAATCAAATAATTTAATGAGAAAATCCATCAATTTGTCGTATGCACAATTTAAATAAATCCATTTAGAATAGCTCTCATCTTCTCTTGACTGAACATTCATATATATGAAAAGTGAGGAAGACTTGGAGACATTTGACTTTCATTACATTTATCTACTTGATGCGACTTGCTTTCCCTACATTTCAATAGCATCATTTGTATAACATACATACTTGCACACATACTCAACGTTCTCATACCAATAAAATACTCTTTTTCAATTATCCAGACGATAAATCATTTTTCTTTCAAAGCTTAGAAAGCAGGAAGCAGTAGAGAAAATGTCAAAACGAGCATGAAACTTGCAATATGGTATTCTTAAGTAATAACAAATTTTCTGCTTCTTTTTTTTTAGCAGTAGGAACCAAACAGGAAAAGATGTGTGATAGCATAAATAATTACTTCAATGCTCATCAATAAAATTTAAACAGTTATTAAATTTATATTTATTTCAATAGTTGTGTTTACTTTTATTTTATTTATATGGTTTTGTCTTTATCCTTGAACATGTAATCTTACCTCAAAAATGAACTTTAATTCTAAATTATTATGATATGCATGATATAAAGTTTATCTTCCTGCAAGTTATTAATTTTTTTAAATTTGTGGTGAATCTGATTTAATAGAGCCAATTGCTGATGTTAATTCGGCTTCTGCCAATTTTGCTTGTGTTTTCTTTGGTTGTAAGACGGCATGAATGAATGGTATAACTCCACCTTCAGCAATTGTTACTTTATGCAAAAGTCGAGTAAGTTCTTCATCCTTAAAAGAAATATTTTAAATTGAGGTTATGTTTTCATAAATCATTATACCAAAATTCTTACATTACGAACAGCAAGTTGAATATGACGTGGAATAATGCGAGCTTTCTTCATATCACGTGAAACATTACCAGATAATTCCATCATTTCTGCTGTCAAGTATTCTAAAACAGCTGTGAGATAAACCGAAGCACCAGCACCAATACGTTCATATGCTCCATTTCGTAGATATCCTATAATTAAAGTAATTAACAATCAATTGATTCATTTAAAGATAAATAAAATAACTTACGATGAATGCGACCAACAGGAAAAGTCAAACCAGCACGTGTTGAGCGCGAAATTGCTGGAGCTCGAATTTTCTTTTCTTTAGCTCCATGTGCTGGCCCTGGTTTGTTTGATCGCAGAGACAATTTGCTATCCGAAGGCTTCAAATCTGCAGACATTTTATTTATTTTTACGTAAATTTACTTTAATTTTTTAAAACATGTATTGCCCGAATGACTGTCAAAATCGAAATGAAAATTCGCGCGTTTTTATTTTACATCGCAGTTTTGAATATTTTCAAAATTTACCGTTACAATTCAATTTTCTTAAAACATGAATTAAAATCATTTTTAATGTCGTAAAAATATAATTTATTAGAATAATGATAATAAATTATAGATTCATATCTTATTTGGAACAGATTTAATTGAAATTCCATTATGAAATGAAATTTTATATTTCGTCAAGAGAGTAAAATTTTCGTTAAATATTTTTCAGGGGAAAAAGTTTCGTTAAGTATTCAATAGGGGAATAGATTACAAAAGTTGTATTTCTTATCAAAATAAACAGACTAAAAATTTTAAAGTATGCATGGAAATTTTAACTCAAAGCGAAAATTTATTTATTTCGATATATTTTAAATGAACTTTAAGTGGGTATGCTTTTGAGTGTTGTGTACACAAAAAAGTAGAAGCTATAACAATAAATAAATTCTAAACAGAGAAGCAGCTATTTCTTCTTGAGATGAGAAAGCGAGTGAAATTTAAGAAACCAGATTGAATTGATTGAAAAATTTCAGCAATTAGATATTAGTAAATCTAATAATTCCATAATCAATTTAAAGAACTGTTCTACATAATCATTTAAAGATTGAACACAACAAAATATTCATTTAATTGTTCTTTGGAAAATAAACGTCGAGTCAATCTTGATCAATGCAAACAGCAAAATCTTCCTCCCGAAAAATTGAAAGAAGCATAAATATAAATTTCTTACTTACAAAAAAAGGAAAGGAAATGAGAATAGAAGCAAAAATATGTACAAAGTAGGTGGAGGATGTGATTCCTTCCTTATAGAAGAAGAATTCCACATTTACTAATGGATTTCCTCAAACAAATATAAATCATTCATATATGACTGCATAGTATTTTGAATGTCTGTATTATGATTTATGTGGGAAAATAGATCAATATGAATTTTTATCAAGAAATAGCAAAAAAAGCAAGCTTTAAAGAAAATTTTTGCACATAAGCTGACTGCATATATAAGGATATTTATCGTCTTATAGATGAGTTATTCTCTCTCGATTTGACTTTTTAATCCAAAGAAGAATAAATAGTAAAGAATCAAAAAATATAATAAATGTCACAAGTGAAAATGCAATAAATAAATAAACCTTTAGCAAATATTTATTTTACTAGCTAGCTGGTATGCTGATACAGCAAAGAAGTAGTGGTTTGTGGTTAATTAAAGATTTTCTTTCTTCACTAAAAACTAAATTTTTACGAATAAATGCAAGAGTTTTCAAGCAGCCAACCAACAAGTGTACACTTCTAAAAATTTCTTCTCAAAGAAATTTCATTATAGAGAAAATTCATCATGCTGCTACTGTTCAGAGAGCAAAATACCAAAAAAGTTATCCTAATAAATTTCTCTTTAAACTACTCCTGAAAAGTCACCTTCTGGCAAGACAATAGATATTCAATAATTTTTATTTTGTATCATTTAAATTGAGTTTGCTTTAATTTACCTTGAAGGAAAATTTTCCCTTCTTTTTCTTTTAACTAATCAATGTTAATGTCATCTGACTCAAATTTAGCTGCTAAGGGTTGACTACCAAATTTTAATGAATTCACAACAGCTGAAGGTTATTTTTATTTCATTTAAATTAGCTTAAAACTTCTTCTTGGAAGAAAGGTACATGTCGAGAAAATTTAGATGAATTTATAATTGAGCTTTCTTTCCTTCTTCAAGGAATTTTAAGATCCTGCGACTTTAATTAAGTGAATTGAAAACGTTTAGTAGGAGTGAAGTAGGAAGCTAATATAATGAGTTTTACCTTCTGCGATGCAAATTTGTTGTATGAATAAATTGTAATTATAAATATTTTAATTAACCACAATTTGTGCTGGATGTTTGCTAAAATCTCAAAATCTTGTATTATTTTCTTTGATTAAATTTTGTGTTTAACTCCAGGCGAGGACACTCAATCATCTTTAATGATATTTCGATCTTTCAAAATTTTGTAATTTTGTACATTTTATGACAGCATTTCACTACAAAATTGCTTTGACCATTTAGTTTATGCTCTCTTTATTGGTAAAACCGTTTTATTCATTGAGAAATCAAGTAAAAATGAAGTTTGAGTTTTTGTTTTGAAATACAAAATTTTTGAAAAATGTAAACAAAAAAGAAAATTTTATTTTCTGCTTAAATGAGCATTTAAACTGCAGTACACTGCTATATAATGATAAAATATGATAGCATAAGCCTTTCTTGAGCATTTTAAATCATTTCATTGAAAGAAATATGTCTATTTTATCAAAAACAAAAATGTATAATATTTTGTGATCTCTTATGATCTTATCATGATCTTTTTTCGAGTGTCCTCGCCTGGATTTAACTAAGATATCCTTTGTAAGGAGTTTAATGTCATATATGAAATTTCAACAATATTATTTTCAATGAAATTCACAGCATTATCAAATATCTCAGACATCTCTTTCAATTATTACTTAAAGCAGTACATGAACCGACAAAGAGTACTTTTAAAATGAAAATCTTGCTGTCAAATAAAATCATCATAAATAATTTATTGAAAAGTTTCCTTTTTGCTCTCATCTATAAATGATGTTAGAAAGATTACATCGCGATGTAAAATGAAAAAGTTTTTGAAGCTTCCTTTTCGTCTTTTGATGCTCATCAAGTGAAAAGAGAAAGTCATGATTTTCTCTTTTATCATTTTTTGAAGCACTCTAATTGATTTATTCACAAATTAACTTGATTAATTAATGTTCAAAGTTTCAACTCTCTTTTGTATTTGCGCGTTGTCTCTTTTCAATATTTTCTTTTTCTTAAAAATATGTAAAAAGAAAAAAGGAAAAATTGACACTTTTTGGATCGATTCAAGACATTAATATGATGTTTTATGTTATTCAAATCAAAATACTACGTTAAAAGGAAAGATCCAAAAAATTCTTTACGATTCGAAAAATTTTACTGTTTTGATTAATGATTACATAAAATCTTTCTTTCTCTTTCTTATTCACTAGATTAATTAGTCTTAATAAAAGTTCAAATGCAAGCGAATAAGTCAATGACATTTTTTTGTGAATAAAGGAGAAAGAAGTAAAGAAAAACACACATAAATGAAAAGAAGATGTTTATCACTTGTTAGTTTTGCTGTTTTTTGACAACAAAATGTTCAGTCTTTTGAAATATTAGAACATTTATCTTCACCATCAACAATAAATCAATATAAAATACAAAAGATATTAAAAAGTACACGTCTATTAATCAGATCGTGCATTTTTGTCGTCATAGATCAGTTTTTATCAGTGAATTATAAATTATTAGATTAATTTTAAAATATATTTCTATTAAGTTTGAAATAATATGAAACTAATGCTATAAGCTGGAAGTCTCTGACTATTACAGTTTTTGAGATTCAGAACAGTCAAAGTGAACTTATAAGCAAGGCCTAAGAACTCTATGCTTACTATGAATACTTTTGTTTATATTTTTTGATTTTCGTTAACATCTCGAATTCTGAAGATAAAACATCATAATTAAAGACTAATCCTTAGTCTTTGTTACTAAAGAAGTGCAGATTTACTAATATTTCAGACTAAAGAAGCTGATTTAGGAAAATTCAAAATCAAAGAAAATAAAATTTGAAACTAAAAAGGGTTTCAATTATAATAAACTAAATGTTAATGTAAAAATGTAAATCTATCAATGAATTGATTGCCAGTAATTGAAAAATAAAAAAATATACTATTCTATTGTGTTCAGGACTTGCTTATAGCTGCATTTCTATACAAAAATTTTGACATTTAACAAATTGTAAACAACAAAAGATTTTTCCCAAATATCTATCATGCCATTTAGTCTTTAATTTAAAGTTTATTACTTCCAATGATTTCTAGAATATTTATTCTTCTTTGTGTATAAATTCTGTACACAATTAAAGTAAATTTTTGTATAAAAATTTGTTTAACTTTGAAAGGCTTTTTAGAAAAAGAATTTTCTTTATTTATAATCTTTTCTGAAGAATTTTCACAAAAGTCCTTTGAAGAGTTATCAAATGCTTTCGTATTTCTAAGTTATTAAATCTCCTCTATTTAAAGTCCTCATTACAGCTTCAATCTATCTTTTTACTGAAAAGAAATTAAAAGCAGTAACATTAGTATTTGTAAAGTTCTCACTCAAAGCTCTAGAGAGTATTTGCTGTTGCTTAATCTTTAATGAAGGTCTCTCTTCTTTTTTTTTCTATTTACTCTTCTTAGTATACAACAGCTGCTATGTTTCCAAGTCAGTTCTCGACATCGATCTATTACGTAAAACCAACTGAGCTTCTGTCATACATATGACCTGCATTTAAAGCTCTATAAAGTTAAAAGAAATTGTTCATTTGTTTTTTAAGGGATCAGATTTTTCTTCTATAAAATTCAATTTCCTCAAATTTCATTGAATCTTAAAGCATCCTCATCAGGTAATAAAGATTCTTTAAGAAAATTTTACAATAGCAAGAAAAATGAAAAATTTAATTTATTACTAAAAAAAGAAATTTTTTCTTGATTCATGGAGATAAAACCTTTTTTGCTTTTAAAAAATTCTCGATTCGAAGGAAGAGAATTCTTGAGGTTATTATCATTGCCATTTTTATCATGCTTCTTTTTAATCTTTTTGATGTTACTGCTGCTTTGTGTATATTTTGATTCTTGCATAGCTCTTATTACATGAGAAGAAAAGAAATCTTTTGAAATTTTTCATTTAATACAACAAGATGTTAAAAATATTCATTCACCTGGAGTGAGCGACAGTGAATTTCTATTTGAAGATTAAGCGACGAAAAATGTAAAGACAAAAAAAAGCTAAACAGTCTTAAGAAAGAGAGTTCATTGAACCCATATGATAAAAAACTCAATTTTTGTCGCTCTCTTTCACGTGTAGTTGACATCGACCTTGACCATTTGAAAATAACCATAATAGAGAGCCAAACATTTTTTTAGATGATGAATGATTTAATTTCATTCGTGAAAATGAACAAAATTGTTTTTTAATATTTGGATTGTGGTCTATGTGGCTTTTTATTTCAATTAATTCATTGATTAATAATTTTAATTAAAAAAATCCATTTTGAAATGCGGTTGAAAAGTTCTCATGTCTATTCAGAATAATGAAAAATTTAAATAACATTGTATGGTGCATTTATTCTTTTTTATTAAAATATTAAAGATATAACCAAGGAGAACGCAATGATGAATAAAGTCTATTCAAGGGGATGGCGAATGGCGAAAAAGTTTAATTTTTGCGTAGAAAAGCGGAAAATTTGCGCAACATACGACGCATAACACAAAATGTTTTCATGTAAAATTCTCTTAAAATATTACATTATAAGTATTGGAAACAGCAAAAATTTGATCTGAATGATTGAGTTATGTAAGTTGAAACCAATATAAAGCTTCAGAAATAACTTAATAAAATTTTGTTACTGCTGCAAAAATGTTTGTTTATATTGCGATGTAAAACTTTTGAAATTTTAAAATTTTTATTTTAAAGTAATGACCCATTTTCTATAGTTTTGAATGATCCAGTTTACATTGTTCAAACATCAGAATAAGTTTTATTGATGGCTAAGAAAGTATAAGCCTTTTAAAGCAACACGGAGAGAAAAACTTTTTAACTGGCATAAAGTTGGATCTAATAAAGCGACTTTATGCCAGAAAAAAATTAAAACTTTATTAGAGCTAAAAAGGTTTTATGAGACATAAAAAGTTTGTATGGAAAAAAATTTATGAGTGTCATAAA